>JAGSMR010000035.1:5937500-5967500 GCA_029286605.1 Sericinus montela | reverse complement strand
CCATTGTTAAAATATAATATTCTTAGACCTGTTTTTTTTTTTTAAGGAATCTATGTTTTGAGTAAGCTAGCAAGTATAACCTTAGGTTATAGTTAGCTAGATGTGAAAATGAAACGTTTGAATATCATTATGAGAATAAATAAGATTTACTTGAAGACTGTTATCTTTCGTTTTATATACAAAATCTAACTAGATAACGGAACAAAAGGTAATGAATGGTAAACATGGCAAATAAAGTAATAAAAGCAATTAGTTTTTATGGCTGCTTCACTATCTAAAGTCGCTTCGTGAATCACTTGAATAACAGTATAATTGTTTTAACGTTTGATGACGTTTCAATGGAAATTTAATGTGATAGTGAGCGCAGGAAGTGTAAAATAATGTTCAGAACTCAGAACGGGAAATGTTTGATGTTTGTTTTAATATCGGTTACATATTTACAGTTAGCGATATTTATTAAGATTCGAGTAATAAGTAATTATTTGTTCTTACTTAGATAATGACTGTAGACTATGACTAGATTATTGCGTAACAATAATATCACCTTCTCTCTTGCCGTAGGTCTCGTAAAAGGGAAACGCCTTGTAAAAAGCAATGTCTACCGATAGATGGCAAGATAGCCATCCCGAAAAATATCTGATCAAAATTAAGGGGATCGTTAAAGGGCGGCAGGATCTCTGCTCTGCCGTCCCATCATTTTCCAAGCGTGGCGATTATGGCAAATTCTCATTAAGGCAGAGTCTTTTATAAGCCTTTAAATATTTCAAACTTTGAGCTTGATGAACGATTATTGTGTTACTATAAAGAGAACTAAAGTCGCTAATTTAGTCGGTCGGCGTGCTGGTATGGCTCCGGGCATAAACCTAGTAAGCCAGGGAACCGATTTAAAGAAAGATTACTAAATGTAAACTGTAACACACATGCATACTATAGACGAACTGTGAACAGAGTTACTTACATAACGGTTTTTACTACTGAAAGTATTGGGCACCCCCTATACGAATTTGTCACATTTGACAGATAGATAGATAGATAGATTATAATACACTATATTAATACATACTAAGATACATAACGGCCTTGTAAAGTCCACTGCAGGACATCAGCCTCACCTATATGGAGGATTGGCCATAATCGCCACGCTTGGCAGGCGGATTGGCGATCGCAGTGGCACACCACTCGCACCTCAAACGCTGCTGCCCTGATCTTGCTTGAGCTGATCTTGGTCTGATTATTTTGGTCTGAAATTTTTAGAGTTATTGTGGCCGTCTTTCAGTTGCCACAACATTATTCAAGGCTATTTGCCTTGTCGCCTCTTACGACACCCACGGAAGAAAGGGAGTGGCAATATTCTTACACCGTTACCACAAGGTTCCAATATTACACAATTACTTGTTATGATTTCAGAGACCTTAAAACTACAATCTAGATTCTAGATTCTACTTCTATTTACTTATTTTGGGATCAGAGCAATGTATATGATGTTGTCTCTAACTAAGTATTTTTTTTTTTTGTAAAAGTGTTTTATTTCTATAATTAAAATAGTTTTTTCTCAGTTTTTTAAATTTTGCCGTATTAGTTTCCCTATAGGTATGTTACGTACTTACTTAATTTGTAACCGTTGAATGAATGCAAGAATAATATTTTATTTGCAGAAACATGGTACAGGTTGTGTCAAATTTTTAAGTCGTTTCCACATATGTCGTAGGCGTAAATCAAACATCCAAATTACATGGAGATGATGACCAAGAGATGTATAACCGACAACAATTGTTGACTAGTGCTAGGGTTAGATTAGGGTTATCTAACCCCAGCACTTTCCAAATATGTTACTAACAATTTTAAATCACAAAACAAGTGAACTCCGGGTAACCAAAAATGCTATAAAGCATCCGAAAAATCGGGAAGGATATCAGTTTTCCAAAACTAAATGAAAATTATTAAAATCTATAATTAATCGTTTTAAACGAAAGTTTTATATTGAAAAATATGAGCCGTTCCTTGTAGTTGGCGTACAAGCTTGGTTATTATATACGTAAACTTTGAATATTTATTTTATTAATAATCTCTCTCAACTCGAAAGATAAAAATCCAAAAATATTTAAGTCCTATTTTTTCTCGTATACGGTTACATATTTGAGATATGTGTATGAGATATATACATAAATCCCATATTTCTCAAAATAATTAAAAAATAAAATAAATTAAATTTCACAATTGGGGCATTCGTCATACAAGGACCTAAAAATAACTATGACGAACAAGAAAACAGCTAGCCATATTAGTCATTAGAATAGAATCTATTAGTATTTAGGTATACACCTAAGGACATAAGTGTGCTTATCTATTGACTTGATTCATAATAATTGAGAGTGCTGATAAGATATAAAACTCTATACATTTTATAAGTTTGTCCGTCTTTGCATATTTTACTTAAGTTTCTTGACCAACGTTAACAGCATTCGAATCATATACACTATTTAATTAATGTATATCACATAAACTACTAATTTAGTAATCGAAATACAAAACTTTGTTGATTCTAATTTGGATCTTAATTTATACAGTACTAGATTGTTTTGCGAAAAAACAACTTTAAATTTAATTATAATAAACAGTAATTGCAATTAACACACTATCAAATTATACTTTTATGAATAATAATTAAAAACACACGTATATCAATTTATAAATATGAAAATGTTAAATTACTATTGAAATTTCAACAATATTAGCTTACAATTACTTCTAAATTCTTTGATAAAATTCTAAGGTATATGTAGATATATTTTAACACACACAGATAACTTTTTTTTTAGTTCAGAGCACGGTGTGTTGTTTTTGGTGTTACAATTTTTTTTGTCAAGATTGTTTTGAGATGAATGGCTTCAGCAAATATAAAAAAAATCATCATTTTATTCTGAACGCTATTTAAATTAAAGAGAAATTTAAAAAATCTACTAACGCGGTCGAGACAGATTCACAATTATTTTTTATAAACAATGTAGCTTCTTTTATTTATCTTCATGCATTTTCCCAGGCCTGTGGTAGACAGAAATCTTGACAATTAATTCTTTTCGAACCACCTTTTACTGAACCACCTTTGGCCTTCCCTTCCAAATGACCGCCAAACTGAACGTTGCTCGATATGTCGACGCCAAGGATTCCGATGCTGGCTGAGGCAACTAGGGGAGTGCTCTCAAAACGAGATGACACGACAAAGGGTTTCCTTTTAGCAGTAAACGCGCAAACTTGTGACTTTTTAGGGTTGAACTGGACTAAATTTAGTCGGCCCCAGTCCGAGATTTTGTCTGATAAAATCTCGATTTCAGACACAAGTTTGTTCCGGTACTCGTCGACGTGTTCCCGAGACATATTGGCACGGCCGGTATAAAGGGCATTACCAGTGCTGTCATCCGCATAGCAATGGATGTTACTAATTTGTAACAAATCGTTGATATGCAGAAGAAACAGTCTTAAATTAAAAATAAAAACAATCTTAACAGACAACTCTTAGCGATATTAGTCTTATTCTCTAAGCGATAATATATTAAGCGATATCAACCTAATCTAGCATGCATGGGACGAGCTAGGGAGATGTGTAAAACAACGAAACCCTCCCCTAGTCACGTTTCGTGAGCTCAAAATTGCTCTCACAGTGGAATGGGAGAATATTGGGAGAGGAATAGTGGGAGAATATTAGCTTCGAAGGCGGGGTCACTACAAACAAGGCTATCGGGTCGTCAGCTTCCAAGCATTGTGCAGCTTCATAAATATATGTGGTGTCGTGGTGGGCAGAATAAAAGATTTTTCCGCTACTCACTAATTTATTTACTTTTTTAAAAATATCTTGTATACGTCTTCGTCTTGCCGTCTTTCTACTTCGCTTATCCCTCTCTTTCCTTATCCGTCATCCGTACATCCGTCTCCCTCTATCAAATCAGTCGTTCATGCATCTCAATCCTATTCACCTAACATTCTTTTTCATTCAAAAACCACAGACCTACATATACATTAACAGAAATGTTAAAATCCAGTCTAACTACGTTACATCTTCTCATCTAGCCTAACTACAATACAACTTTTTATCTAGTAGTTATACCTCACAATACCAACCCTAACACGAAGGTATACCACCAGTGCGTGTTGCCATAGATAATATATGGATCTGGGATCTGCGGTCTATTGTGGACTATGCAAATTGCTATGCTCGGTGTTTCTCTGCTATAAAATCTGTAATCAGGGCAACCGAAATAGCCGTAATGATCAGACGCTAAAGTAACAATGGACTGATGCCATAGCTCGTATAACTGACAACTGTTAGGGAAGGAAGGTTCTTGAGTAGTAGCGTCTTGCAGGCAAAAGCAGTATAGGAGGACTCCTCTCGAGATGAAACGACGACTTGCACAATATCGACAATCGATGAATGCAGATAGCACAGGATCGTTCTATGTCAAGCTTTGGGGAAGACTTATGTTCAGGAGTGAATTTTTGACATGCTATTATTAGATCATAATTTTATCGCGTGTTTTATTTACTTTTTTACAAACTATTTTTACTTCTCAATCCTTCGGATGTTTTACAGCTTACGTGGTCACGGGGCGACTGAGTGGGAGTGACTGAAGTCCCACCGTGAGAAAGTCCGAAATCGTTCGAAATCGTGTAGTGTTCGCGTAAATACAAGAAATCATTAGGCTATTATGATGATGATAAAAAAGAAGCTATAGGACTAACTCCTCATATAGCTTTATTGGTATTTATGTTATATTTATTACTGAAATTTGACGTAACTTGCTTTAAGCACGAACAAATTTATTTAGTTTTTTAAAAATATTGCAAGCAATTGTGAATTTTGAATATTGCAAGATGTCCCAATTGCAATATTCATAAAAGAATATACTTAAAATTATGTATTCTTCCTCAGTCACAAAAAGGTTTTCATAGCATTTGCTCTATTCTTGAGAACGACTCATAATTTTTCCAAATTATATACGTTCTATCGCCTTTTTTAACATACCGATGTCAAGAAGTTACATAATTATGGATTATAGGTTATAATATATAAAAATAACATCTCTTAACTGTAAAAAGTCACGAACGCCGAGTGGTAGGGTGGTCGGAATTTCGAGTCAAGAGACCCGAGTTCGATCCTCAAGTGGCAGGCTCGTACCAATGGTTTTTTCAAAAACTTATGTACGAATTATATCGTTGGCGTGGAAATAAAGACGGCGACGGGCTCACCACCTATCACGTTGTCCCGAAAATATCTTCGGTGGAAGGTGGGTCAAAGGGAGTCAATTGTCTAGACTAGACCTCTGTTTACCCCTGTATTGGGAATTGCATGAAGATCTTACCTGTAAGCGAATAATATTCTTCGAAAACGTATTTGGTGAAAATAGGTATTGATTTTTTTTTTTTTTAAATTGTAATAAAAATAGAAAAGTAAAAATTGAGCAAAAAGAAATATGTACAACAATCATGTAATTGTCATAGGTAAAAGATATGGTGAGCCGTTACTGATTAATGATGATGTGATTCCAGACCACATAACTTTTCTTCTACCACCTCCATGTCTATAATTTTCTATCATTAACAGTGCTGAAAAACATAAATTTGTAAAGGACATCAAGAACAGGCGCTGCAGAAAGAAACTAGTCTTAGTAATACAGCTTCGAAGTTTATAGGGTTAGAGTAAACCATTACTTTTATCTAAATTGTCAAGTTTCAATTAGTTGAAATTGCAGATAATACATTCACATAATGTCTTTTCGAGGTAATAGATAGGCTAAGGGTATAAAAAATACGTGTTTTCGCTTTCACTATCTTTACAATTTTTAGTTGCCACAATGAGAGGTACGTATACTCTATATAATATTATTAACAAAGTATTTAAACATTTTTCAGTAAAATAAACTGAACGATTATTAAAATAACTTTTCTTTCAGTTTTTGTAGCAATTTTGTTTGTGTTGGCTATCGTTGGAGCTGAAGATGAGAATCCTTGTTCTAAAAGCAAGGATAACTATGAGGTAGAACAGATTTTGCCACATAGTGAATGCGACAAATATTACAAATGTGTTAATGGCGTGCCAGTTGAGATGTTTTGCCCAGATGGACTTTTCTTTAATACCGTTTTTCGCTTCTGCGATTGGACACTTAATGTTGATTGCGGCGAGAGAAAATTACCTTCTGATAAAGTACTAGCCGCAAAAAATACTGCAGTATCAGAACCTGTTCAGAAATCAGAAGAAGAGGAAGATGAAGATGACGCAGAAAACTCAGAGACTGCGGAAATAGCATTTCTTGAAAATGGGTGTCCCGTAGATCCAGTGATCCACTGGCTTTTACCTCACGAAAATAATTGCACCGTATTCTTCTACTGTGTATGGGGTGAAAAAGTCGAGAGAGCGTGTCCCAATTCTTTGCACTTTAATACAGAGCTGCAGGTTAGTAATGAAATAATTAAATATTTGCTTGTTTTGAAGTTGCCATGGCTACAAAAAGTGCCATGAGGAATTGCTACAATGAATACCAAACATATTCGTGTTGTTTATATAAATGTATATCAATGTATTTCGATTTATATAAACAAAACCATCTTATACACATAAGCATGTGCTAGTTTCAAGCTATTTTTATTACTTTATGGTGATGTTGAACAAGAAAAAATTGACAATTTAAAACGCTTCATATGAATTTACATGTAACTGTAGAAAAATATAATTATAGAAGTTACATGTAAAAATTTGTATGTAAAATATGAATGTCAGCCGGAGTCAAGGAAGTTATAATAAATGTATCTATTTAGGTACTTAGGAGTCACCATCACCATCCAGTTGACGCAGGGAATTGTACTTTGGGGATGACATGTGTAACTGTAAAAAATTATTATGATTGTTAAACAAGAGCGAGGAGTTTAATTATTTCATTGAGAATTGTGAATCAAAAGTACACATCGTTAACAACTTTTTTTTTTCACATTAACACATGCACATCTATCCCAGATTGTTATTATAAAGATGTTTTTGTAAATTCATTATAAAGAAAAACATATAGAAACCAAAAGAAATAATCATACAAGTGATGATCCATGACTCGTGTACCAACATTCTTGTTTCTTACACAAATGTTTGCTTCCAACTGGATCCGAACCGCAACATTTGGCTTGAAAGGGGAGGTAAATGCCCATTAGGTCGGGACGTAGTAAAGACCATAACACTTTTTAATAATAATAATAAATAAATATCTTCACGCAATTCCCAATACAGGGGTAGACAGAGGTCTAGTCTAGACATTTTTAAGTCCCTTCGACCCACCTTCCACTGAAGATATTTTCACACACAACGGACAACGTGACAGGTGGTGAGCCCGTCGCCGTCTTTATGTCCATGCCAACGATATAATTCGTACATAAGTTTTAGAAAAACCCATTGGTACGGCCACTCGGGGATCGAACTCGACTCTTGACTCGAAATTCCGACCACCCAACCACTCGGCTATCGAACTTTTTGATTAAATAATTTATTTACAGAAACAAAATTATCTTAATTATAAAAATATTAGTGTTGCAAATTATATTATTGTCCAAAACCTACAATAACACATGCTTGTAATGCTTTGATATACTTAAGAAAATTTCTCGTTTTAGGTGTGTGACTGGCCCCAATTTGCAAACTGTACGGCGAAGGATGTTACGATCACGAGTACCGTACCTACCTCTCTCAACCCTTGAAAACAAAATACAACACATATCTTGTTAAAATGTAGAACACATATTGGGAATAAAATAAAATCTGATACAGTAAATAAACATAAGTGTACAATAAGTAATAAATCAAATATCTGTTAATAAATTTATATTGTTATAATATTAGATGGAAATAAAAAAAGTTTTGAATTGATAGCCTTTTAATAATGTTTTTTTCCTGTATGATGAATAAATTGTTTATTTACGTGAAATTATGCTTTTATTTTTTGCACCATGTTATTGATGAAAGAATGTATAGTCTCTCCATCATGGTCCCCCACAAGTCGCAGTCGTAAGAAATGGCCAAGAGATAAACTTTAAAATTTAAATTGCTACCGTCAAATGTTTTGATAATATAGAAGTATACCAGACCAAAATCGAAGAAGGCGATGGATAAGCAGTTGCAACTGAACTTAGGAGTGTTTACAAACTTATATAAATACGTGTATACTTTGCGGGTAAATGATGTGCGTGATAGGGAGATTTGTTTTGGGATTGCATTAACACCATTAATGAGAAATCATATTGCTGCAACCGTGGAGCATAGTCAGTTTCAAATAAAATACGCATATTATAATTTTATTTTATCAAATCAAATCACTTGTTTATCTATCTAGCGTCATTTTTAATCTACGTTTCGTAATGAGGTTACTCTAACGAAGAAGAAATAGGCAAAAGAAACTTCGTATCTGCTTTTTTGCATTCATTTAAACAACGGAAATTCAAAATTTAATATTAATTTAATTAAATATAGCTTGGGAGCGATTAAATTTTTCCCTGGGGATTCTCCCATTATCCTGTATATTGTAATATTTTATTATTAATGTAATATATTGAAACATAATATTATTCTGTTTTGTTGTAGAAGCGTGGACACCACTCTATGAATGAGTCATTTAGTCTGTGTTGTATATATCAACTGGCGTGATAAGTTTATGTTTTTCCTGGTATCAACATTGTGTATATATATATATATATATATATATATATATATATATATATATATATATATATATATATATATATATATATATATATATATATACCAGTAATATTACGAGTATATATAGACCAATGTTAAAATATTTATTTCTTTAATTTTTGGTAACACAATTTGAAAATAGATATAATTATATAATATCTTTTGCAAAACATTCAACATGATATTTACAAAATTATTAAAATTCCAATATCTCTAATCAATATCTTCACGCAATTCCCAATACAGGGGTAGACGGAGGTCTAGTCTTGACATTTAAGTCCCTTCGACCCACCTTTCACCAAAGATATTTTCGGGACAACGTAACAGGTGGTGAGCTCGTCGCCGTCTTTATGTCCAAGCCATATGAATCGTACATAGGTTTTGAAAAAACCCATCGGTACGAGCCTGCCACTTGGGGATCGAACTCGGGTCTCTCGACTCGAAATTCCGACCACCCACCACCCCTATCTCCAAGATATTATATTTATCTTTAAATGTCGTTTTTATGTTAACCATAGACAACCATATAGACAAACGGTTAAATAGAAAAAAATGCAAAAAATTCAAAAAAGTTTCCAATAAACTATTTTGTAACTCGTCATGTATAACGAAATACAATAAAATTTTTTATACGTCTATAGGAAAATTTACAATTTCATTAATAATAGATAATAAATCAGATTTGAAACTATTAACTTCAATTTCTCGAACTGAACTACGTATTATGACTATCGAAATAAATCAAGAAATAATCGACAACCATCTCAGATAATTGATAAATTTAATCAAATTTTTGAATGAAGTTATTGATATAATTGTTCTTGCAACTATTTACATTAGTATCGTTTCTTTGCTATAATGATGAAAAGTACCGTAATTTACTAATTCTTAACTTTTATAATAGCACTTAACATACAAATTTATTAAACTTAAATATTGTGTTTCAGGTATATTGGTGATATTGTTTCTTAGTTGCTATATTTTAAAGGCTAGCTATGCTGCTGTGCAGTGCCCTAAGGAACAACAGAGTGATTGGACAATTGAATTACTTTTGAAACATGAGGATTGCGATAAGTTTTATAAATGTACACATGGACAACCAGTTGAAATGTTTTGCCCCCAAGGACTTTATTTTAATCCAGAAATATCACAGTGTGATTGGAAACATAACGTTGATTGTAATGAAAAAAATGAAACTGATAATAATGGAGATTCAGAAAAATCCAATGAATTAGAAGAAGATGTTGAATACGAATATAAATCTAATGAAGCAGATAGCTCTTCCGATACGGAAGAATATCTAGAAGAAGACGACCTCAATTTAGAGAATAGTTCAAATGTTTCATCAGATAAACCGAATTTCCAAGACATAGAATTCATGGAAAATGGTTGTCCAGTCGATCCGTTAATACATTGGCTTTTACCTCATGAAAATGATTGTAACCTTTTTTATTATTGTGTTTGGGGGAAAAAAGTACAGACAAGTTGTCCTGAGTCGCTGCATTTTAATCCCAAATTACAGGTTAGTAAAAACCTCAATTTAAAAATATTTTATGCAACTGTCGCGTGCCGTCATTGCGTGAGTTCTACTTAATGAGCAGAAGCAGAAGTTTGCCTCACCATTTTATTACTTTTCTTCAAGTATTTTTTACATTAATACTATTGATTTTAAAAGTTAACTTACCCGGTACTTTTTTAATATTTCTTCTCTCCATCCAGATAAAATCAGCCCATCGTATCAAAACAGTTCAACCGTTTTTAAGCAATGGCGGTATATTAAAAAAATGACAATCGATGGTTGCAATATATGTTATGTATATCGATGAATAAATGATTTGATTTCATCGTTCGAGAAAGGCTTAATTTAGTAGCGGACTGTGATGACCAGTTGCAAAATGTAGGTTAAATATAGAAAATGATACACAGAACCTTCGAGATTGGCTTTTAGAAGCTCAGAAGGTCATGTTCGAAGTTTCAGACTATATATACATAAAGGCTCTAACTCTTTTTCGTCTTATAATGTGACTAGTATTATTATTATTATTAACCTCTAACAAATTCAAAACTTTTCTTATGAATTGATGTTTTCTTTTAAAACTAATTAACTTCTTTATGTTGAAGAGTTACAAAATGCTTAGTCTTATATTAACGACTTCGAAAATGCGACTCTAAATTCTAAAGAAATTAACTTCTGACCTGTATTGTTTATTTGTATCTCGAAATGGTGTACCAAATTCATTATTTGCAGTAGAAAGTAATTATTGCTATCATCATCTCTGCTGCATATACTAGTTCACTGCAGGTCATAGGCCGCTTCCGTATGAAGTGTTTTCCATAATTGCCACGCTAAGTAATCGGATTGCCGATTATCACATAGATACCTATCACTACCAGATACCTTAAACGCTTCTTGCTGCTGAACTTAGTCTGGTATGTTCAGAGATGGTTTTCCCGCCATCAGTTGGTAGTCTATTGCTAGTCGCCTCTTTAGAAATGAGAAAGAGAAAGAAAGAACGAAGAGAAAGGGGTGGTAAATTCTTTACCTTTTACGTTTACGTTACCAGTCACGACTCCTTTCTTCCTGTAAGTATTGTAAGAGGCATCTGAAGGAAAAGTCTTGAGGCTACCGCCAGAGGCGCGATAACTATCTTGGACAATACGAAACCTAAATAATAAGCGTGTTTGGTGCGCGGTGTTTGTTACTGCAAACCCTATTCAGCTTACCAAGCGTAGAAATTACGGCAAACCTACGGACTTTAGATTAGATTAGATTAGACGGGCTGATTTCCGCAATTACACGTCTAAGCGCGTATTTTGCGTATGGGCAGGATTGTCTAAGTTTATTCAAGTCAAACTAACTCCTCGAGGAATCCCAGCAGCCCATTGAAGTTACCAGTAATCTCGGGGAGAGATCTCGGTGAATGGCCCTGTATCCCGCGACCGTTGGACTCGTCAATGAGACGTGTGCCCCCTCGGCCTTCATGTACGCTCGGCACAGAGCTAAACAGATGCTTGTTAAATAGACCATGACCAGTAAAGGCGCTAGTTAAGTTCCGATTTTTGGGGCTTATTCAAACAAAGGAGCATTTTAGCCGTGCCGAGCCGTGCATGTTGTTGCCTCCTACGGTTACGTACCTGGGATTGAACAAAGCTAATGGGTAGGGGGATGATGGGTTCCGGTACCATCGGAAACCGGTATAGATGCGCACTGGCTCCACCTTTAACCATTTCATCCGCCGCATCGTTACATCTAGAGCAGCTGTAACCCTTGATCCACTGAAGGATTACTTTGTTGGATCTATATACCTCATTTATCCTGTAGATGCAAACTATGTGTCTTACGGACCTTACAGAAGAGGCCAATCCTTTGAGGTGGACTTTTTCTGGACGGAAAGTAAGAGTTCTCAAGTTTCGGCAGGGTCGCGGAAACGCTTTAGCTCTCTAGGAAGCCCTGTTGGTGTAACCACCTAAATGCTATATGCTAATGTACCTTTTACTTGGGGAACCGAAATCAAGGCATCTTACTTTGGATTATTATTATTACAATAATTTATAGTCACGATAGCCGAGTGGTTGGGTGGTCGGAATTTCGAGTCGAGAGACCCGAGTTTGATCCCCAGGTGGCAGGCTCGTACCAATAGGTTTTGCAAAAAACTTATGTAGGAATAATATCGTTGGCTTGGACATAAAAAAACGCCGACGGGCTCGCCACCTACCACGATGTCCCGAAAATATCTTCGGTGGAAGTATTTTTTTTTAAACATTATAAGCTAGCGTTTAACTACAATCCCACCTGATGGTAAGTGGCGATGCAGTTTTTGTTGGTAGGCACACTAGCTTAGAAAAAGCCTATTCACTCTTCTCTTGAAGACACCCACATTGCAATCGGACGGAGAGACTGATGCAGGCAAATTATTTAAGTCCTTTGCTGTACGCATTATGAACGACGAAACAAAACGCTTCGTCCGAATGTAGGGTATATCCACAACAAAAGGATGGAAACCCACCGTGCGTCTTGTTGTCCGATGATGGAAAGGGGAAGGGGGAATTAACTCATGTAATTCCTTCGCACACTCTCCAAAATGTAACCTGTAGAACACCGAGAGACTGGCCACCCGACGTCTGTGTTCGAGACTGGACAAATTGGTAGTAACCAAGTCAGGATCTGCCAGTTGATATTTAGGAGCTCCAGCACATATGTGGCAGCAGTACTGTACAACCGACCGGACCTGAGCTTTATATAGGGTCAGAAGCTGTCCCGGAGTAAACTTTTGCAAAAACTCCCAGCTTTAGCCTTAGACTCAATGAACCGCCCAAAGTTAAGGTTCGACGTGATCTCGACTCCTAATAACTGGAGGCGGTCGGTGTATTCCAGAGATACATTCTGAAATTTAGGAGCCAAGGTAAACGGGCTCCTTTTGGCGGAGAACAGACTCGCTTGCGTTTTGGTGGCATTGAATCTGTCAAGATTGGTATTGTCCCAGTTGGAAACTGCCTGTAATGTAAGACGTGAGTGGAAGACGGTGGGTCGAAGAGACTTAATTGTCTAGACTAGACCTCTGTCTACCCCTGTATTGGGAAAGCAGATATTTACATTTTTATTTTACTATTACAAAACTGAAGACTGCTACTCCGCAGCATTGAAGGCCAAGGTGAATAATGGGACCAAGATTTACTGTAACTTAATCAATTTAGGTGGGCAAAGGTTCAAATGAAAAAACCCACTCCAGCGAATGTTCTTTGACCAATACGAACCGCATTCCTGAATTTATTAGAAACGAAATATGAATAAAGCTTATTTTTTTATGAAAACATAAGAAATGTAAAGAATGAAAAGCATTAGAGTATAACTTGAGAAAGAAGAGGATAAGAAGAAGTATTAGGGATAAAAATAGTTATTGCAGACAATATAAATAAAAAATATCTGCGATGAGGTAGTAATAATATTGCAACTACGTTATCCATTATTATTCATATGAATTAATGACAAACCTACGTGTTAATCTGCACTATTAAAAAAAAGAAATAAATAAGTCGGATGGTTACAAAGGTGTCCGACCATTGCATACTCGTATTAGTTTTCATTAATTCTTTTAATTCAATGAAGACGTTAAACGAGTATCTATAATACTCCTGTCTCGGTGACAGTATGTGTTTGTGTCTTTCTAACGTCTACGATAAATATATCGCAAACGTAAGAATTGGAGACCTAATCAGGTTCTCTAGTTCTATTTAAAGCAGAGTGGTTCGTTATGTCGTGGTAAAATTCGCTGTAATGAGCTCCTTTATTTAAGCTTTTTCTCACTTACGAACAAAATAGTTACTCGACAACACTAAACTCGTCGTCACTAAACTCGGTAAATTGATTGAGTTGGAATAGATAGGGACGGCATCACATATATTACACTGATCCCAAAGTAAGTAACTAAAGCACTTGTGTTCATAACACTAGTGCTATAGCTACTGAATCAGAAACAATGCAGACCTGTGAGAAAATGTGGAAAAACTGGTTTTATTCATCGACCCGTTCGTGAATCGAACCCGGATCTCAGAGCTGGTGCACCTTGAAAACCAGTGTGTGGCATACACATTACTTAGACCACGGAAGTCGTCATTGGAAGGAAGCTGTGAAAATTAAACTAGACTTTCCAAAGTACTAAGCAGCACGCGGCCATTAGTAGTAGTTTAAATAACATTTTACCATTATGTAAGCATAAAAGCATAAGAAATCCATGAATGAGAACGATGATCCTGATATTCTAATTAGTCTGTCGAAGGTTGATCATATCAATTCCAATGAGATATTTAAACTCTCAAAATAAGTCACGATAGCCGAGTTGTTGGGTGGTCGGAATTTCGAGTCGAGAGACCCGAGTTCGATCCCCAGGTGGCAGTACCAATGAGTTTTTCAAAAACTTTGTACGAATTTCATCGTTGGCTTGGACATAAAGACGGCGACGGGCTCACCACCTGTCACGTTGTCCCAAAAATATCTTCGGTGGAAGGTGGGTCAAAGGGACTTAATTGTGTAGACTTGGGAATAGCGTGAAGATATTTTTTTTTATTTTTTTATATTTAAACTCTAACAAGTTACAAATAATAAAATAGTCGCTATGGGAGGAGCATAATTCTAAAACATATAAGTTACATCAGCATGTCCGAACTTGCAGACTTAGCATGAAACATCATGAACGAAACATCTGATATTATGAATTTATTCTCTTGACTATGCGTTTAAACACATATTGAAATTATTAATTTTTAAATGTTCCAGGTGTGCGACTGGCCCGATAAAGCCGGATGCGACAAATCTTCGGAAGAAAACAACGTTATTGATAACGGCCATGAGATAATCCAAAAGGTTGAAGCAGAAGTTGTTATAAAATTATAAAAAATTGCCAGACTTTTTTTAAAGACCAGGTCGCCAATATTATGCAATGTTATATTAAAATCTACAACATACCTGTCTTGTTGACCGTACTTCGCTTCGCTCGGTCAATAATTAAAGATGTAATATAAAATACTGAATATCCCTCTTATTCGTATTATTACTAATCTATATCCCTGTCCTACCCTTTACATTAATTTTCTTGGACTTGATAATAGTCCTCAAGCGACAAAACATACATATTAAACGTGTTAACGTAACAATTAGATTATAAATGAAATGCCATATTTTAAAATTTTATCTGTTAACTGATTCTTTTTATATAAGATTACAATGAAACAAGCTCATAGTTTAATTCAGGTAAGTAACTACCGCAACCCTGCAAACCTCTTTTAAAGAAAAAGGTTATAATTCGTTTTCAATCCTGAAAACTAAGAAATAATGTCTCATAGCCCATAATTATGCTGTCTCTCTTTTATTCCGTGAGTTAACGGTATAAGAAAAAGTCACGATAGCCGAGTGGTTGGGTGGTCGGAATTTCGAGTCTAGAGACCCGAGTTCAATCCCCAGGTGGCACGCTCGTACCAATGGGTTTTTCAAAAACTTATGTACGAACTATATCGTTGGCTTGGACATAAAGATGGCGACGGGCTCACCACCTGTCACGTTGTCCCGAAAATATCTTTGGTGGAAGGTGGGTCGAAGGGACTTTATTTTTTAGACTAGACCTCTGTTTACCCCTGTATTGGGAATTGCGTGAAGATATTCATTTATTTATTTATAACGGCATAAGAATATTGCCACTCCCTTTCTCCCCGTGGATGTCGTAAAAGGCGACTAAGGCAAATAGCCTTGAATATCGTTCAACCATCAACCTACCAAGTGGTGACCAATGGCGAGATAACTATCTCGGATAATATCAGACCAAAATTATCGAACCGAAGATGGGCAGCATCTTCTGCGTACTGCGATCACCAATCCGCTGCCAAGCGTGGCGATTATGACAAATCCTCGATACAAAAATACACTGCTGGAAATAAGACACCTATTTCCTGTCGTGCAGTGGAATTTAAGAGGCCAATATGTATGTATTTATGTCTATACCTTTTTAACAGAAATAAAAGGCAAACTCTGCTATTTTGCGGCAGAATAAATAAGCAGAATATATACTGACTGACTCAGTCGGCTCCTAAGCAGAGGAGATAAGTTATTAGCCTCGATAGTCCAATAGTGGGGTGATCGGAATTCAAAAGAGGAGACCCGAATACTGACCCCAGGAGGAAGGCTGGTGTCAATGAGTTAGTGTGGATATAATGATGGTAACACGACGGAAGACAAGCTCATCAACCTAACGAAACCTCGTAAAACAAGAAGTTTAAACAATTGAAACATTGTTAGCGAACAATTTATTCATCGATATAATGTAGATAAGTTTCACCTGACAACCGGCTTATATATCTAATTCTGTTTTAAATACAACCGTTTATAATGTGAAAAGTAAGAGTGTTGAGATTCTTCTGAACTAAACCTGGCGTAGTTAAAATATAAATGTATAAAGTATATTAAAAATAGGAAATACTAACGAAATACTGTTCATATCCTTACAAAATTTATGTCGTTTTTTGTAGTCTTTTTGTAACTACACGTCGCACCTTTAGGTCGAAAACGACAAGAACTGACGAGAAAAAGGAATGATGGATGAGAATCATTACACCTTTGCACTTATTTGTTTTTTGTTTAGTATGTTTTGTGATACTTGTACTTTTCCCACAATAATAAGGCGGTTTTTAATGACTTTTTAACATTGCTACAGAGTCGTTCTTCCTTAAGGTACGATCTATGAGAAAGTGACGAGAATTAGTCAGTTTTATTAGAATTGTTTTTCCCGTCGACAGTCAGTTGCTATGATATTGAAGGCTTTATTCTTATTAAATATTCCGATACTACACGGCTTAGTAAATTAACTTATAACGGAGAAGATTAAAAAAATTACTAAAAAAAAAATAATCTTATTTTTGGAAAAATAGAAGAAATTAAAATGATCAATCAGATTTTTTTTGATAAAACCGAAAAACTGATTATCGGAATCTAGAACTGTATAAAGTCATATTATAAAGTCATTTGACAGAAAAATGTGTAAGAAAAGTAATAAAGATCATTTGCAATAAAACTAAATTATGGTTCAAAACCTATAAATGAAATAAAAACATTGTGGATTTCTTATCTTTGAAACGTAGTTCAAGTAATTTTGTGGAAATTAAATACAGAATTATTATTATTATTTTCATCAAAAGGCTTTTCTCAGTATTTTTAAGAAATACTGGTTTATTGAGATATACAAGCCTAGGTCAAGAGTCTTCCATGGGTTATGCTTGATTGTTTGTTGTGAAGGTAATTGAACGACATTGTGTGCTTTGTATTTGTATGTCAGTCTGCATGAATTTTCTCACTAATCTGAAGCCTGGTATAGGTAGTAGAAGGTTTAGTTTAGGTTTTAGGTTGAAATTGGTTAGAGCGTTGTGTATTTGGTGTGGTACTACTCCAGTTGTGAAATAAAGAAATAAAGAATTGTAAGATAATGCTTATATGCTATTATACATTAATTTTAGTTTTTGTTTAAAACTAGAAACATTTCCATTAGAAATACATAATTAATTTAATTTCGACATATTGTTGTAAGTTCTACATAATCTCCTAATAGGTGCATGATGACCTAAATTAGTTTTAGCCGGTTTTACCTGAAAGAGGTTAAGTACCTTTTCTGGGTAATTTAATAGGGACATTGAATAAAATTTTGTCTAAGAGATTGGTACAGTCGGTGACACCCGTTACTAGCCTGTGCAGAAATACAAAGGTCCAGAAGTTACCGACGATCGAATAACGATTGCATGTTGAATTTATTCAATCGGTCTTTATATGAATTTAGTTGATTTTCCAAGCCTTGGTTGTAGGTGAGATGCCATAAAAATCTTTTTTGGACGCTTTCCAATCGTTTAATATAAACCGCATAATGAGGATTCCAGACGGTACTGCAATATTCGAGCGTGCTACGTACGTAGAAGTTATATAGAGTCAATACAGTACGGGGATCTTTAAAACTTTTGGAGTTCCGATTAATGAAGCCCAGCATTTTAAAGCTGTGTGATACAATATGGTTAACATGTTTGTTTATTTGCAATTTTGCATCTAGAATAACTCCGAGATCATGAATTTCTGTTACTTTTTTAATTTAGTGTTGTTAATCTGGTAGTGACAAGGATTGGTATTTGCACGTTTGCGAGAAAAATGCATGTGGAAGCATTTATCCACGTTAAGGATCATTTCATTAGTAGTGCACCAGTTAACCAGTCTATCTATGTCAATTTGAAGTTTTTTGCAATCATTTACACGTTTTATATTTTTGATTATTTTTAGATCATCTGCAAATAAGTGATGTTGCGAGTGCAAAAAGCATGAACCAATGTCATTTATAAATATATTAAATAGTAAAGGCCCTAAAGTAGAACCCTGAGGCACACCGGATAAGACTGGAAATGGATCAGATCGATAACCTTTAATCACTACCACAGATGTTCTGCCGCTGAGATACGATCGTATCCAGGACAGAACATTACCCGCTATACCGACCTTCCCCAACTTTGCCAGTAGTATATTGAGGGAAACCCTGTCGAACGCCTTGCTAAAGTCAGTGTATATAACATCCACAGGTGTTCGAGCATCGATGCAATCCATCACGTCATCAACAGAGGCAACTAAGTTAGTACAGGTCGATCTAGCATTTACAAATCCATGTTGTTACCCGGTTAGATAAGGCTTAAAATGCCAAGTAAGAACAGGATACACAAGCCTTTCAAAAATCATGCCCATAGTAGATAAGATTGAAATGGGCCTGTAATTTTTTGTTTTGTGTTTTTCTCCTGACTTGTGAAGGGGAATAACTAGAGAATGCTTCCACTTTTTAGGAAAAGTACCACTGCGTAGCGAGAAATTATATATATGAAACAAGGGCAAACAGATAGCCCTTGCACAACTTTTGATAAAAAAAGATGATATACCATCTTCACCAACACCTTTCCTAGTATACATTCTTTTGATAACATTGTAGATTTGATTTTGCGATATGGATATAGAACTTAGAAAGTTCATATCGATCGATCCGTTCTATATATTGACGATAGTTGGCGGCTTGTAAGTGTTTACATCTGTCTCTCAATAACTCAAAG
The DNA here is from genome assembly GCA_029286605.1 of Sericinus montela. NCBI lineage: Eukaryota > Metazoa > Arthropoda > Insecta > Lepidoptera > Papilionidae > Sericinus > Sericinus montela. Next base: position 5,948,161 of record JAGSMR010000035.1, on the reverse strand, counting down.
GTCAGGTAATCGAGGGGATTTTGATACAAAGTATGACGCCGGTGATACTTGTTTTTTTCCTTAAGTAATTTTATTAAATCACGGCTAAACCAATTAGGATATCTGTTATTGCGTATACTGAGAGAATGCTTGGGTACATACCTTTCGATAACATCTTTTAATTCAGCGTAAAATATATTTGTCATCTCATCCACATCCTTACAGCACGAAAATAGAGATTTCCAACATTTGGAATTGAGTTGATCAATAATTTTGTCGTAATCAGCTTTAAAAAATTATATTTTGTTGCGGTATTACTTTTAAGAACAACTTTCCTTGAAATATGTAAATAAAATTCTAAAGGGGGATGTGCGGGGTCAATCCTAACAAGAGTGTCACTAGTATTTCGTAAATTAATTACAGATACATTGCTAAATATAAGGTCTAAGATATTATTTTTGTCGTTAACGATATTATTATACTGTTGAAGGGAGTTTAAGCTAGCAAAGTCAAGTAGGTCATCTCCATAGGAGTTACCATTTGTGTTAGGAATTAGAACAGATCCGTCACCATTATCTTTCGACCAAGAAATTTTAGATAAATTGAAATCACCTACAATCAATGCTTGAATATGAAATTCAATCAATTTAAATTGATGCTTAAGTTTATTTTTTACTAATTTGTAGTGGATTTGGCGGGATTGTACATAGCCTAGATATTGATAGGATGAATTTGCATCTATTGGTTCAATAACGTCTCCTGATTCTAAAGTGTGATTCTGAAGAGATATTTCTCTCTTGCTTTGCTGGAGTTTATTTTGCATTTAATAATAATAATAATAATAATATACTTTATTGTACACCAATGAAGGAACAATAAAAAAAGAAAAACAAAAATATATAAATCAAATATTGGACAACAAAAGGCGACCTATTGCTACATAGCAATTTCTTCCAGGCAACCTAAGAAAAATTACCAACAAGAAATAATGACGGGTAGGATGTACACGTAAAATACAACAGAAAAATTAAAACAAAAAAAAATATATAAATTAAAAAAAAATTATATATAAGTAAAACAGTGTGAGTGATCATTAGGATCTGAGGGAAAGGGAAATAGAGATAGAGGGGAGCTAGAGAGATAGATAATACTCTTTGACCTTTTTTTTTAAAAGAATCTAGGTTCAGAGCAAGTTTAATAGGTAGAGGTAGAGAGTTCCAAAGGTTAACAGCAAAGGCAGGAAAAGATTTATGATAAAAATTAGTGGATCGAATAGGATGTTTAAGGAAGAGGGTTTCATTAGAACGTAGAGGAAGGTTATGAGAGGAACAGAGAAATTGAAAATGTTCTTTTAAATAGGGTGGACTTGACACATTAAATAGGACGCAGTAAAGAGCAGAAAGAATATGAGTATTCCGCCGAAGACGGATTGGTAACCATTTGAGCTTAATGAGATATTCGGATACATTATCATATTTACGCAGTCCAAATATTAACCTTATACATAGATTTTGGAGTCGCTCAAGTTTATTTAGTTGTTCTTCGGTGATGTCGAGATAACATATGTCAGCATAATCGAGGGCAGGGAGCAGCAGAGAGTGAGCGAGCGTAATTTTGGTGGAAATAGGTAAAAAGTAGTTCAACCTTCTAAGTGAACCACATGCTGCAAACATTTTACGGCAAACTGCATTAATTTAAGGACTCCAAAAAAACTAGAATCCATTAGTATACCTAGATTTTTTATCACGTCATTGTAAGGAATTTGGAAGTCATTAAATAAAATTGGTTTTATTTCAGCCTTATTCAACTTTGCTATCATTCTACTGCCGACTCCAGTCGAGAATACAAGCCAGATCCCTATTCATATCATCCACCGCATTTGAAAGATCTTCTACAGCAGTTTGAGTATAAATCTGGAGATCATCAGCATACAAGTGGTAGAGAGAAGATATTTGAGAAGAAATAGAATTAATGAAAATTGCAAACAGCAGAGACAACACGCCCCCTTGCGGAACGCCAGCCACTGAATCAAGCCAAGTAGAAAATTTATCCTTAACTCGAATCCGCTGCCGGCGTCCATACAAGTAATTTTGAAACCAGGTAATTGCAGTTGGAGATATGTTATGAGAACGCAAAACACTTAGCAAAATATCGTTATTAAAGGCATTGCTGAAATCGAGCAAGACCAATACTGTGATTAGACGATTGTCCATTCCGAGGCGAATGTCGTCGGTGATTTTTAATAACGCCGTAGTCGTACTATGACCAGATCTAAAACCAGACTGAAGAGGATTAAGGATATTATTTCTACAGCAAAGGAGTAAATTTGTTCTTGTACAAGGCGTTCAAGAACTTTGGAAAGGAATGGGAGAATCGAGATGGGACGATATTCGGAAAAGTTGTTGCATTAACTTTTTGGGTAAAGGGATTATTTGTGCATTTTTCCACACGGAGGAAAGGAAGACGTTGATATGGAAAAATTTAGGATATGCGTTATCACAGGTGCAAGGATGTCTAGTAAAGGAATGATCATTTTACGACTGACGTCATCACTTCCTACAGCGTCGGAATGAATCGACAGTACGTGTCTCTTAACATCACAATCTGCAAATTGCCTAAAGACAAAAGGAGAATAATCAGGAGAGGGAATTTGAGAAAGTTGAGTCAGTGTATTTGATTTAGCAACAGTATCTATGCAAGAAGAAGAAGAAAAATGCTGGTTAAGCAGATTTAAATCTAAGTCATTTGAAAACGAGTCTGAGCGTATTTTCCCAACTCCTATGGACCGTAAAAAATTCCAAACACGACTTGGATCTTCATTTTGTACTGATTTATGAATATGGCGACGTCGTAAATCTCTACACATCTTGTTGCATTGATTCCGAAGAAGCCTATACTTTTCTTTAATTCTATCATTATTGGGATGTAACTTGTATTTCGACTTTGCAGCATTCTTCCTAGACAACATTTTTTCAGATGTTCTGTTAACCACGGAGCCGGTAAATGTCGTACTCGAACAGGACGAACAGGGGCATATTTGTCATAAAGTTTAATAGGTAGAGGTAGAGAGTTCCAAAGGTTAACAGCAAAGGCAGGAAAAGATTTATGATAAAAATTAGTGGATCGAATAGGATGTTTAAGGAAGAGGGTTTCATTAGAACGTAGAGGAAGGTTATGAGAGGAACAGAGAAATTGAAAATGTTCTTTAAATAGGGTGGACTTGACAAATTAAATAGGACGCAGTAAAGAGCAGAAAGAATATGAGTATTCCGCCGAAGACGGATTGGTAACCATTTGAGCTTAATGAGATATTCGGATACATTATCATATTTACGCAGTCCAAATATGAACCTTATACATAGATTTTGGAGTCGCTCAAGTTTATTTAGTTGTTCTTCGGTGATGTCGAGATAACATATGTCAGCATAATCGAGGGCAGGAGCAGCAGAGAGTGAGCGAGCGTAATTTTGGTGGAAATAGGTAAAAGTAGTTCAACCTTCTAAGTGAACCACATGCTGCAAACATTTTACGGCAAACTGCATTAATTTAAGGACTCCAAAAACTAGAATCCATTAGTATACCTAGATTTTTATCACGTCATTGTAAGGAATTTGGAAGTCATTAAACAAAAATATATAAATTAAAAAAAAAATTTATATATAAGTAAAACATACCCTCTGTGAGTGATCATTAGGATCTGAGGGAAAGGGAAATAGAGATAGAGGGGAGCTAGAGAGATAGATAATACTCTTTGACCTTTTTTTTAAAAGAATCTAGGTTCAGAGCAAGTTTAATAGGTAGAGGTAGAGAGTTCCAAAGGTTAACAGCAAAGGCAGGAAAAGATTTATGATAAAAATTAGTGGATCGAATAGGATGTTTAAGGAAGAGGGTTTCATTAGAACGTAGAGGAAGGTTATGAGAGGAACAGAGAAATTGAAAATGTTCTTTTAAATAGGGTGGACTTGACACATTAAATAGGACGCAGTAAAGAGCAGAAAGAATATGAGTATTCCGCCGAAGACGGATTGGTAACCATTTGAGCTTAATGAGATATTCGGATACATTATCATATTTACGCAGTCCAAATATGAACCTTATACATAGATTTTGGAGTCGCTCAAGTTTATTTAGTTGTTCTTCGGTGATGTCGAGATAACATATGTCAGCATAATCGAGGGCAGGAGCAGCAGAGAGTGAGCGAGCGTAATTTTGGTGGAAATAGGTAAAAGTAGTTCAACCTTCTAAGTGAACCACATGCTGCAAACATTTTACGGCAAACTGCATTAATTTAAGGACTCCAAAAAAACTAGAATCCATTAGTATACCTAGATTTTTTATCACGTCATTGTAAGGAATTTGGAAGTCATTAAATAAAATTGGTTTTATTTCAGCCTTATTCAACTTTGCTATCATTCTACTGCCGACTCCAGTCGAGAATACAAGCCAGATCCCTATTCATATCATCCACCGCATTTGAAAGATCTTCTACAGCAGTTTGAGTAAATCTGGAGATCATCAGCATACAAGTGGTAGAGAGAAGATATTTGAGAAGAAATAGAATTAATGAAAATTGCAAACAGCAGAGACAACACGCCCCCTTGCGGAACGCCAGCCACTGAATCAAGCCAAGTAGAAAATTTATCCTTAACTCGAATCCGCTGCCGGCGTCCATACAAGTAATTTTGAAACCAGGTAATTGCAGTTGGAGATATGTTACGAGAACGCAAAACACTTAGCAAAATATCGTTATTAAAGGCATTGCTGAAATCGAGCAAGACCAATACTGTGATTAGACGATTGTCCATTCCGAGGCGAATGTCGTCGGTGATTTTTAATAACGCCGTAGTCGTACTATGACCAGATCTAAAACCAGACTGAAGAGGATTAAGGATATTATTTCTACAGCAAAAGGAGTAAATTTGTTCTTGTACAAGGCGTTCAAGAACTTTGGAAAGGAATGGGAGAATCGAGATGGGACGATATTCGGAAAAAGTTGTTGCATTAACTTTTTTGGGTAAAGGGATTATTTGTGCATTTTTCCACACGGAGGGAAAGGAAGACGTTGATATGGAAAAATTTAGGATATGCGTTATCACAGGTGCAAGGATGTCTAGTAAAGGAATGATCATTTTACGACTGACGTCATCACTTCCTACAGCGTCGGAATGAATCGACAGTACGTGTCTCTTAACATCACAATCTGCAAATTGCCTAAAGACAAAAGGAGAATAATCAGGAGAGGGAATTTGAGAAAGTTGAGTCAGTGTATTTGATTTAGCAACAGTATCTATGCAAGAAGAAGAAGAAAAATGCTGGTTAAGCAGATTTAAATCTAAGTCATTTGAAAACGAGTCTGAGCGTATTTTCCCAACTCCTATGGACCGTAAAAAATTCCAAACACGACTTGGATCTTCATTTTGTACTGATTTATGAATATGGCGACGTCGTAAATCTCTACACATCTTGTTGCATTGATTCCGAAGAAGCCTATACTTTTCTTTAATTCTATCATTATTGGGATGTAACTTGTATTTCGACTTTGCAGCATTCTTCCTAGACAACATTTTTTTCAGATGTTCTGTTAACCACGGAGCCGGTAAATGTCGTACTCGAACAGGACGAACAGGGGCATATTTGTCATAAAGTTTAATAACAAGAGAATTAAATAGTGTTACTTGCTCATCCACAGTGCCAGTGTTAATTACTGATTTCCAGTCTGTGTTAGAAGCCTCTTCTCGCAGTCTATCTAAATCCATTCCAGCAAAATTACGCTGCTGAAGTATCCTAGATTTGGATTTGGGTGGTTTTATTTTATAAGAAAGAAGAAAAATGCTGGTTAAGCAGATTTAAATCTAAGTCATTTGAAAACGAGTCTGAGCGTATTTTCCCAACTCCTATGGACCGTAAAAAATTCCAAACACGACTTGGATCTTCATTTTGTACTGATTTATGAATATGGCGACGTCGTAAATCTCTACACATCTTGTTGCATTGATTCCGAAGAAGCCTATACTTTTCTTTAATTCTATCATTATTGGGATGTAACTTGTATTTCGACTTTGCAGCATTCTTCCTAGACAACATTTTTTTCAGATGTTCTGTTAACCACGGAGCCGGTAAATGTCGTACTCGAACAGGACGAACAGGGGCATATTTGTCATAAAGTTTAATAACAAGAGAATTAAATAGTGTTACTTGCTCATCCACAGTGCCAGTGTTAATTACTGATTTCCAGTCTGTGTTAGAAGCCTCTTCTCGCAGTCTATCTAAATCCATTCCAGCAAAATTACGCTGCTGAAGTATCCTAGATTTGGATTTGGGTGGTTTTATTTTATAAGAAAGAAACAAGAGATCATGATAGGAGAAAGCGTCTGCGGCGCATTGACCAAATTTGTCAGCATGGTGACATGAAGAGACTATAAACAAATCCAGGAGGAAAGGGACACAATTAGGAAAGAAATGCGTTTCAGAAAGCGGGAGAATATTTAAGTTAGCCGCTTCTACAAGGGACTTAAGTCGTAAAGACCGCGTATCATTTTTAATGAGGCAGGTATTAAAGTCACCCATTAGCACCGTTTGAGTATACAATGGAGTGAGCTCTTCAAAGATGTTATCTAATGTACTAAAGTAGTTCACTGTAGAAGAAGGGCTATAAAACACACCAAGTAGTAATTTCGTATGTGATAAGAGTACTTCAATAAATAAATATTCCGCTTCTTTCTCAGTTTGAAATTGTGACGATGAACGAATAACAGAAAAGGGAATATGGGAGCGTAGATAAATTGCAACACCACCACCACCACGAGCAGTCCGGTCGTTGTGTATTAAGTGAAATCCAGGAAGAGAATACGAAATAGATGGAAGACATGGTTTCAACTATGACTCCGAAACTAAAATCGCATGAATTTTATTGTTTTCAAAACTTGCTAACATATCGGAATAATGTGCTGGAATACTCTGAGCATTTATATGTACAACGTTAAAATTATTAAAATTTTGAGAAAACGTGGGGTCAAGGATCTCTTTTAAGGAAGGTATGCTAACGAAACTGTCGTCACTACTCGATGTATCAGTGGCAGAATTAAAGGAAATGAAACTTTGATCCTGATCACTCTCACTCAAAAACATGTTTTCTTACAAAAATAAACAAAATATTAATTTTAACAAAAAAAAAGAACAAATAAACATAAAAAACTATAGAACAAACTAAAAAATTAGGTTTTATCAGCTTCTACCTACCAGTATTGACATCAAAAATATAATTATTACTTATTATTAGAAACCCGAAAACAAAAAGTTATAAACATCTTAAATCTACCATTGACATTATTTAAATATACCATGACAATACAATTGTAAAAAAGGTGTACTGGCAACACTATTACACAAACGTCAATGCCACTTCAACTAAATGACAGCAACGTACATGACAACGCTTTTATGTCAAATAATTTAATAAACAATAAGAAAGCAACAAATTAAGATTATTATAGACCTGATATTGTGTTGTGTTCTGTGAATAAAGTATTACTAAAGTTTAACTTACATTTAACCTAAAGTGAAATAACTTGAACCGAAATCCACGTTCAGATTACGGATGGGAAAAGAAAACTGAGAACCAAAACAAAAGTTTCACTTTTTTGTAATTCTCTTGGGGCGATGAACCACTTTGTCGATAGATCCACCTTCTCCGGTGACTGCTGCCTGTAATTGAGAAGACGCCATGGACGCTGGTACCGCATTAAGATCCGCCAAGCATTCAACCTGATGATGCGCGCCGTCTTGGCCAAGAATGTGGATATGACCATCTCTTGTCCAGCAGCTGCTTATGCCAAATCTCTGTCTGGCTTCCATGAACACTTTGTGACGATCCTTAGTTAAAAATTCCGATATTGTGACCCCAGTACCTTTTAGTTCGGTTTTGGAAAACCAAACTTGATCACGAACAGGAATATCACGAAATTTGACCAGAACTGGCCTTGGCTTTTTCCCTGATCCACGCCCAAGGCGATGACATCTACTAAATGAATTTTGGGACACATTAGAGAGTTTAAGCTTGTCCACCACAAAAGTTGTAACTAACTGAGATATATTCTCGGTCTTATAATTAGGAATACCATGAAGTAACATTATTTTACGTCGCCCTCTCATCTCCAGACGGTCGATTTCTCTTCCTAGAAATTCAACCTGTTTTTGCACAGTCTCAAGGGCGGCCAAGATAAACTTTCTAAAATTTGTAAACTCTGCTGACAGTGCCGATGCGGAGGCTACGTTTGGGGTGGTCTTCTGTAAGTCCTGTTGAAATTCATTCATGCGTGCGTTAAAAAGTTCTGACATTGCTGACAGTGATCCCTTAATTGCTTCCATTGTAATTTCGTAGTGCAGCGTACCAAAGTTGTGAAAAAATTATATGGAAATGTAAAACTGGCAGGTAGAAAATCACTACATATATTTATTTGGCATTAAATGTAAAAATGTATTATTAATTATAAATTATTAACAGAGGACGAAAAGTATGTGTTATCTTATTCACTTCTACCCACGAAAAAATTTCTTTATTCTATTCCGATCCTATTCCGGAATTTATCTATTCCGAATTGTATTTAATATCCTTTGAAAACTTTTCAGTTACATTGGCTAACTAGTTGAAATCACTTTCAGTAGAAGCATAAAGTTTTTTTTTTTTTTTTGGGCGGTAGGTGTAAAAAAGTTAACATCTTTTTGATAATCGGCTAATAATAGCTCTGTAATTTTTAAGTTTAAAATTAATAAACACAAGTATTTTTACATTTTTTTTTTGGAATATAATAGATAAATGTGACTAAGAGCACCCACCGTACAGTATTTTCCTATCAAAAACTTCAAATTTGACATCACTTCATAAACAGTTTTGCTTGTTTTGCACTGTCGCTACACAACAAGTATGGATTCAGTTAAAGAATCACTTAACGCCTTGGCAGATATGTTCCAACAGAAAATGAGTGAATTTCAGCACGGCCTCGACAGTACACCGACAACTAATACCATGTTGGGCTCAGAATTTCACAGTTTCCGGACCTTTGTGCTCTCTGCCATGAACACCTTACAGAGGCAGGTTGAATTTCTCAGCACAGAACTTGATCGACAGGAGATGCGTAGACGCCGTAAAATGATACTTTTTCATGGAGTTAGCGAGGAAAAGTCAGAAGATATAACCACCCAGGTGTGTAACATTGTACATGAACATCTCGGTGTGACTGGCTTCTCTGCTGCCTGCATCAAGTCATCTCATCGAATGGGACGTACCACCGGTAAGAAACCCAGGCCAATAGTAGTGAAGTTTTCAGATGTTGCAATCCGAGACAAGATTTGGTTCTCGAAGACTGCTCTCAATGGTAGTGGTATAACTCAGTCAGAGTTTTTAACAAAGAGTCGTCATAGCGTGTTCATGGATGCAAGGCAGCGATTCGGTATCAGTAAGTGTTGGACAAGAGACAGCTATATTCATATTATTGCCCCAGACGGTTCACGTCACAGAGCTGAGTGCCGGGCTGACTTGGACTGCATACCTCAATCTACTGCTAAGCCTTTGTCGATAGGCACTACCAGCGTTGCCTCCAGATCCAAAAGAAACATCAAGAATAAGTAACTGATGCATTTATTTCTCATTCAAAATTGTAAAGTATTCTAACCCAATCAACAACATTTAATAATAAAACATTTACTTTTAATTTTTTTTCTCAATGTATTGAAATAATTTTACTTATACTTTGCACTTTGTTTTAGGATTGCATGTTAAAATTGTTTTCCACTTTCATATTTTATAACTCAACCTATTTACAATTTTTTCGTCTTTCAATATATTGACAGTTTGTTAATTGCAAAGAGTATATAATCACATTACTTGTTATATTTATTTACCATTGTTTATTTGACTTAAAATATTAGATTTCATGACAATAGTGACATTTGACACTTAGTCACAGAGAAATATTTGCTGTGGATACAAAGATATAGATTAGGTAACCATAATACTACACAGATAACCATATTTATTCTTGTATGACTGTAAAGAAGAAACTACTTGCGAAGTACTTTTTACTTTTCTGTGTCTTCCTATTATTGTCATCACTACTGTTTTTGTTGTTTTAATAATACTCTTTTTTTTCTCTTTTGTTAATTTTGATTAGATAAATGTGTACTTATTGCTTAAGATTTAAGGACTTTTTGTTTTTATTATTTTTGGTAATTTTTGTTATTTAGGTTTTATGAAGTGAGATCTTTCCTTGCAACTGGCGGGTGGGTTCTTCAGTTCTTAAATTCTTATTTTTATATATATATTTATACTTGTCTATTTTGTCCATAACTCATATACTATTCACCTTTCAATGATTACTGGTAATGATATATTAGACGACAGTTTTTTTTCCTTCTGTGATTCAGACGGATTGAGCAGTAATGATAGTTTTCATAGCATCCCTTCTCTAAGCGAGACTCTAAATTCTCTTCTCGGGTACACTGAAAAATTTTAATGCAATTCATGTAAATGCCCAGAGTATTCCTGCACATTACCCTGAAATGTTGTCCTCATTCGATAACAAAAATATACACGCAATTTTAGTATCTGAATCTTGGTTAAAACCTTGTTTAGCTTCTTCAGCTTACTCTCTTCCAAGTTATAATTTGATCCGCAACGATCGTGT
>JAGSMR010000035.1:5035000-5202500 GCA_029286605.1 Sericinus montela | reverse complement strand
AGTAGTTTGTAGGTTTTGACTTTTTAGGGAGAGGAATAACATATGCACTCTTCCAGGCTTCGGGATATTTAGAAGAGGAGATACATACATTAAATATATGGGTAATGATAGGAGTAATAATATCAAGGAGAGGAACAATCATATTACGGCTTATGTCATCGCTACCTGCGGCATTCGAAGATACGGACAATATGTTCTTTTTAACTTCACATGCAGTAAATTGATTAAAACGAACGGTGGATAATCTGGAGTTGGAATTGAAGAAAGAGAATGTATAGTTTTCAATTTATCTTCACTATTAATAGTGTAAAAGGTTTTGGAGAAATATTGATTTAAAAGTTCGACATCAATACTAGATGCTGACGAATTATGGGATGTTTTGCCAACTCCAACAGTTTTCAGAAACTTCCAAACTTTAAATGAGTCGCCGTTCTCGACTGACGAATGGATATGGCGTCGTTGTGCATCTCTACACAATGTATTACAGCGATTCCTGATTTTATTATATTTCCTTAAGTTCTCTTCCGATTTATTCTTCTTAACTTTGGACAATGCTGTATTCTTTTTAATATAAGTTTCTTCAACTCCTCAGTCAGCCAAGGAGCTGGTAAGTGCTTGAGTTTTACAAAATGTATTGGGGCATGAACGTTGTAAAGCTTAGTCAGTAATGAGCAGAAAAGTTCAACCTTGTGATCAATACATGTTGCATCCTCAATCACTGACCAATCAACATTTAAAGCATCTTCGCGCAGTCGTTCAAGGTTCATTCCTCCAAAATTACGTCGCAGAAGTGTTTTAGGTTTGAATTTAGGAGGTCGTAATTTATACGAAAGGTAAATACAATCATGGTAAGAGAAAGCATCAGCAGGACACTGACCATGCTTGAAGATTAGGCCTGGAGATGACACCATTATAAGGTCAAGAAGGGAAGGAGTGCTGTTGGGAAAGTTATGAGTAGCTGAAAGGGGTAGGATCTGCATATTACACGCATTTATTAAAGATTCAAGTTTTTTAGCCCGACTGTCACCTTTAAGTATGCAAGTGTTAAAGTCACCCATAAAGATGGAATGACTGTAGGAAGGGACTAATGACTCTATAAGGGCTTCGAAAGAAGTGAAATAGTTTGTAGAACTGGAAGGGCTATAGAAAACACCAAGTAGAACTTTAAACTGAGTCAGGGAGACTTCAACAAGCAAATATTCAGCAGAATCAGCTGGAGGCGGTTGACATGACGAACTAACTATTTTAAAAGGAATATATGATCTTAGATAAATCGCAATGCCGCCACCTCCCTGTCAATGCGATCATTTCTAATAAGATTAAACCCAGGGAGAGAATAAGAGGTAGAAAGTAGACAAGGTTTGAGCCAAGATTCAGAAATCAGAATAGCGTGTATATTTTGGGATTCAAATGACGCAAGCATGTCAGGATAATGTGCCGGAATGCTTTGAGCATTAATGTGAACAACGTTGAAGTTTTTCATGCAGTCTGAGAAGTAAGAATTAAGAGCACAATTGAGTGGGATAGAAGTTGTTGTACTGTGAAAACTTGCATCGCTAAGTGTCTCATCACTCGAAGACAACGATAAGAACAAATCACTATCAATACTAACGTTTGAGGATAACATAATGAAAACAATAAAATAATATACTAGTAAGTAAATAAAATAAATATATGAATAATAAATATATATCCTAAGTCTGAGAAGTATCTACACTTTAAACCACCAGCAGCATGAAAGAGAAGGCATATAACAAAATAAAACAACTAAAATAACAATTACACATGAAGACAAAATCGCAGATTGCTTATATATATAAAAAAAAAAAAACATTACAGTGTAATGCGATTATAAATCTAATCAACATTACCAGCATGTTTCAAGCTTAGGGTCAACAGTCAATGTCCGGCCATAAATAAATCATAGAGTAAAAATCTACATTGACACCATGGATACATTATGAATATGGCAACTTTTAATTAATCTATGGAGACCACTGACAGCTGTTATCTAATGTTATTTAGTTGACATTGTCAAAATTAATAGTCTAAACCTTTTTTAAAGTAAACAAATACGCTAAGCTTATATTTGTAAATCACTAAAATGCTTCACAAATGTATAAGTATTTTCAACAAATAAACAATATTTTTAAGAAATACATGGAATTTAAAAGAGAAAAATAATAATATAAGACAAGCACTAAACTAATAAATAGTAAAACCAAACCATGGCACAGTATCACCGAATAAATATCCTATTATTTCTTGGTAGGCTTCCTAGCCCGAGTAGTTACAGAGGGCTTTGGGGCTGTAGATGCCACCACTGCCATTGTCGACGTTCCTGATGCAGATGCCGGAACACTAGAAACTGTATCAGGGATGGCATTCACCTCTGCGACGGACACTACCTTGCGTTGTATGCCATTGGGCCCCAGTACCAAAACACACCCATCACGAGACCAACAGTTTGACACACCAAAACGTTTCCGAGCAGCAATAAACGCTTCATGGCGGCTCTTTGTCATAAACTCAGAAAGGGTAATACCGCTACCCTTCAATTTGGTCTTAGAAAACCAAGCTTTGTTACGGAGGTCTAGATCTCGAAACTTGATCAAAAGTGCACGAGGTTTATCATTATTAACGCGCCCTAAACGATGGCATCTAGTTATGGAATCCTCTGTAATATCGGACATATTGAGACGCTCAGATAATATCTTGCTTATGTACTGCGCAGGGTTTTCACCACAAACTTCTTGCACACCATGGACGAGCAACATTTTCCTCCTGGTTCTTACCTCCATTTCTTCCTGTTGCTTGCAAAGAAGCTGGAGCTGCAGCTGTAGATTTTCTAGTGCTGACAGTACAATGCCCTAAATGCACTAAACTGTGCATTAATATTTGAAGGAGGACTTGCTGGAATGGATGTTCTGACCTCCTTTTGGAATTCGTCCATACGTGATGTAAAGTTAATAGTAAGCTCTTCAATCGATTTCTTTAGCAGATCCATGTTTGACAATAAAAATTTATGAACAGGTACCAGTAGTGATGATGTAGTAAACTTAGTTTAAGTTGTTTAGAGAATGGAATATTATAAGAAAGCAATGCTGGTGGATTTATGTAATCATAGATACATTTTAAAACTTCAAAAATCCAGAAGAAGCATAAAAGTAAGTTGAATGCAGTGGAGATGCGATCTCTTCTTAAAGTATGCGGTGTCACCTTGGCCGATCGAATACGAAACGAAGAGATTCGCAATATGACAGGTTTGAAAGATGACCTTATCACAAAAATTGATAAGGGCGTGCTTCGTTGGTTTGGGCACGTTGAGCGAATGAGTGAAGACCGAAACGTACCGACCGTGGTGTAGAAAATATAGCGCGAAAGTTAATATTAAAAGGTGTCGAGGTAGGCCGAGACTACCTTTCGAAGACCATGTGAGCAAATTGCTCGAAGAGGGGAGGGTCAAGAGTACAGGGATACTTGGACCTGCATGATGAAGATGATGAATCTGAAACAAGCGAAAGAGGTATGTAAGGATCGTGACACTTGGCGATGTGTTTTCTCTGGCTACCCCATCAGGGATTGTGCGAGAAGATAAGAAGAAGAAGATTGCCAGTGTTTAAAAATTTTTCGTTATTGATTGATCTAAATTGTGATAACACACAAATTAGATCAATTATATTATGTTATTTTATATTTTAATTATCTTATGTTATTTTATAGGCTATGAATATCATTGTAGTATTGTAGTCAGTATGTCTTTTATTCTTATATTTATTTGATAAAAATTTGTTTTATTGGTGAATACTGTTCACTAGAATATTTAATTCTCTAATCCTCAATACCAGCCTAAGCCACTAAGAGACCTGGTCGGGTTAAGTTACAAATTAAATATATTATTTATTTATTTAATTTTTTATTTATATCTTCACGTCTTTTTCCAATGCTGGGTTAGACATAGATTCGTTCTTTGGAGCCTTTTGCCGTCGTTATTTTATTCCAAGATTAAGAAATATATAAGAAATGTAAAATAAAGCTAAAAAATCACGATAGCCGAGTGGCTGTGTGATCGGAATTTGAGTCGAGAGACCCAAGTTCATCCCCAGGTGGCAGGCTCGTGCCAATGTGTTTTTTCAAAAAAAAAAAAACCTATGTACGATATATTATATCGTTTGCTTGGACATAAAGACGGCGACGGGCTCACCACCTGTCACTTAGTCCCTAAAATATCTTCGGTGGAAGGTGGGTCGAAGGGACTTAATTGTCTAGACCTAGACCTCTGTCTACCCCTGTATTGGGAATTGCGTGAAGATATTTATTTATTTATTATGTAAAATAAAATTGTTGGAGATATATTCGTCTTATATCGAAATTCTCGGGGATTATTCGCCGGCACGCGTTTGAAGTTTACGTAGGTTGAATACAGGGTGATACCATTATTTTTTAATACAGCTCGCGGAAGTGCATAAGTTTTTGAAAAACTCATTGGTACTGGACGAGACACAGTATATTTTTTTAACTTTCGCATTTCACAATGCAGCAATAGTCAGAGGTTTAGGCAATTTGGTCGTTCGTAATGCGTAAATCACAATTTCAAGTCTCATGAGCGAATGAGTGAAGATCGAATGATGAAGAAAACATATAGCGCGAATGTTAATATTAAAAGGTGTCGAGGTAGGCCGAGACTAACTTTCGAAGACCATGTGTGAAAATTGCTCGAAGAGGGGAGGGTTAAGAGTACTAGAATACCGTTCTAGGATAGACGTTCGTGCAAGAAGAAGATGACGATCTGAAAGAAGCGAAAGTGGTATGTAAGGATCGTGACACTTGGCGATCTGTTCTTTCTGGCTGCCCCGTCAGGGATTGTGAGTGACGATAAGTAAGTAAGTAATTGATTGTAAAATCTTTCAATTACTTTAATAATATAATATACTGTACTATTAAATTATCGATTAAAGTTATCGATTAAATTACCTCTCCAGGATGGTAGACTACTACTCTGTCTTATAGTCTGGGTCAGTAGCATAGTCTTATTCATTTCCGCCAATTAGCTGTGTAATAACTGCTGAGTAGTGGATTAGAGGGAACAAGTAGCCTGCTTAACCCTAATTAATTAAGCTCTTTGAGACTTATTCCTTCTTTATCATGAGGTCTGTCAACAGCTCAACAGGCTTACATGCGTCTATAAGCTGCAGTAGGCACTTACTATCAGGTAAACAGTTAGCTCTTTTTCACCATATTCTCATAAAGCAGGCATCGATACAGCGAAGTGCTAAACTATGGTTTAGAATCTTTGTAACAGTTTCTGTCATAGATTAAAGTTGCTATTACAAAAATTAACTCTGTGATATATGGTAGAAATGAAGGCGGCTTTAAGAAAGAAAGAAAGCACTACTGCTGTACGTATGATTTGGTTGCAACGGTATAATTCCCCGGCCTCTAATACTAGCTGTCTGAAGTCCCGCACTTCTACGTTTTCGTCTGGTGAGTAACCGGACTTTCGTTTTTTTTTTATTGAAAAGGGAGGCATGAGCCGATGAGACCACCGCCCATGAACACCCGCAATACCAGAGGCGCAATACCAGCAGATGCGTTGCCGGCCTTAGAGTGCAAATATATGTGTACTGTTATAAAACACAGTAAATTTGCGACAAACATTTAGTTTAGTACTTTTTTTAATTAGTTTTATAAGTATTTTTGTAAATTATAATAATCTTCCGAGACAATTATAATAATATTCTTCATTAATTTGGATTTTTTTTTAAACCTGTTAAGATATATTTTAAATTTTGCATAAAATATTGTTTTGCTAATTGCATTAAACAGAAAAACCGCAAGAGTGAAATGAAATTCGGATACAATTTGGTCAAATACACCGTTGCGGGAAATTGTCGAAATTCATAATTGCCACTTTGGGTAAGAAGCTTAATATTATGCAAATATTTGTAAAGCTTTTCGGTATACATTAGAAATTCTTTGAGAAACAAAGAATTTCTAATGTATACCGAAGCAAGTATGGTATACAAGCTGTATATGTATATTCTTGTGTCAGTATATGTATATCTTCAAAAATATTTGAACCTAGCGAGAATCCGCCACTCCTAGTTTTTAAGGCATCGTTACTGCAAACTAAGCTAGCCGGTCGTCCGATAAAGAAAATAATAAAGGTATAAATAATGAAAGGCTTTTAAATCGTGTTGGTTTTTTCACAGATTAAATTGAAGCATTTTTCTTACTCCATGCCACAACCACACGTACACGTGAAATACGTAAATGTCAGTCGGATAACAATTAGTTTCTATTGAGCTAAGAATAACGCTATCCGAAAAGTGTTACTAAAATAAGTTGTCAGAGCTAAATAACAATTGTTTTATTAATCAACTTAAATAAAAAAAATTCGTGTCTGTGAAATAAGTTTCACCCGTTATCTTTTTTTCATCAATGATTGATCCCACAGGCGCAAACAATCACATACAATGAACGAATCTCTCCTTTGTGATTGCTAATAAGATAAAATGAGGAAATAATTTCCATTCTCATTCACCTACGGCAGAAAAGATTCGTATCATGTACACAAAAGAAGTTTATTTCGGCTACTAAGTATTATGTGATCTTATCACTTCTGCACAGTGTTAATCCAAGAAACATAAAAGATGAGAGTAATGAAAGAAATAATCCAATGGAATTGGTTTCTGGACATGATTGAATTAATTACCCAGAAGCTTTGATAAAAGACTATCTCGAGTTAAATCTATTGAAACTAATTCACTTTTGTAATAGGCTTATAAATAACATTGCTTTAGGAGTGATGCAGACGAAAGAAAATTCGATATATCAAGGATATTTGCACAAAAATGGAAAACTTTTCACTTTCCAAAAATATCCTATTTAAAGTTTTTAGATTTTTAATCTTTGCCGCTTGAGCTGCTTTCGCCGAAGCCGAATGTTTAAAGATACTTTAAGAAATTCATTACTTTAAAAATTCCCGTCCAGATCAGGCGAATGCACCGCTCACACGCCGCTCGCGCACTGCACGAGTGCAGATACTGTTGTTGTACGGCACGTCTCTTTAGCGCAACTCACGCAAGGCTCGCACAGTGCGCGTGCGCCGTACACATGTACGGTAGCACGCAGCTTGCGTGCATGCGGTTTCGATCGCTTCTATACATAGTATATTTTATGATATGATAGCGTGATGATAAATTTTCAACTCACCACAAGAAGCGTAAGAAAAGAAATATTTAAATTTTTAACTGATGAGTGTGCGGTGGGTTGTAAATTTAACTCCCGCACCTCTCAGTAAACTTTAAATTTCTCATTTATGTAATAATAGAAAGTCCAGCATTCACAAAAATGCGTTTAAAAGCAATCATATTTTTATTTCAAAGAAATGTAGAAACACTTCAAGCGGAGGCGGAGGCTTCACACTGAAGGCGGCTGCGATAATATCCGTATTGCGTGTTACAGTTTTTAAAATTCATGCGGTGACCTCGGAACAGTTCGACAGTACAGCCTACTGGAGCACCAACATTAAACGCAGGGTCACGGCGTAAATTACAAACGCAAAGTTAGAAATTATTCGTAATAGCTACAGAAACTACTGGAGGCGGATATTAACAAAAATGAGCGCCGTGTTAATCGTTTCACTAATTTATTTATTTCTACGCGATTTTTCGATTTCACTTCTGCGATGTTTATATTGAATAAATAAATATCTTCACGCAATTCCCTGTACAGGGGTAGACATAGGTCTAGTCTAGACAATTAAGTCCCTTCGACCCATGACGGTGAACCCGTCGCCGTCTTTATGTCCTGCCAACTGGTGATCTAACTCGGGTCTCTTGACTCGAAATTCCGTCCACCCTACCACTCGGCTATCGTGATTATATTTTAAATAAATAGTACATATATATGTGCTATTTACATTGCAGTGGACTTTAACAGACCGTTATATAACGGTCTGTTAAAGTCCACTGCAGGACGTGCCTCTCCCATATGGAGGGTTTGCCATAATTGCCACGCTTGGAAAATGAGCCAAGCCAACGATATATTTCGTATATAAGTTTTGAAAATTTATTGGTACGAGCCTGCCACCAGTGGATCGAACTCGAGTCTCTTGACTCCGATGTGAATTCCGACCCCCTAACCACTCAGCTATCGTGACTGCTACAGAATACTTGAGCTAAAATAAATTAGCTTCCGTAGTATCCCGCTGAGTATGGTTGATATTAAGTATAGTAATCTTAACTTCATTTCCCATACTGGGGTAGGCAGAGGTCTAGATAATGCATTTTCAACCCACTTTTCACCGAATCTTACTTGGAACAACGTGACGGGTGGTGAGCCTATCGCCGTCTTAATGTCCAAGCTAACGGTATAATATATTTATACATACATATTATATTTATATAAATAAAAATGTATGAATACATATGAACGTCCAAGACTCGAGTACAAATATTTATATTCGTAACACAAATGTTTGCTCCTAGAGGGATTCGATCCTGCTACCCTTAGGTTCGAAGGCCGGGCTACCAACTCGATTATCGGGTCGTCAAAGTTTAATAATATTTAATAGTCATTGCTACAAAGTAAATCCAGCTTATTGCTATTAAGTAAATCCTAAAGAGGCAAACTTTATTTCTAATTTACGTAAACCTAAATTTAATACTCGAGATTAAGTTCGATATTAACTATTGAACTAACGAAGTTGTTGTAACTAATGAGAAAATTTATAATACATTTTAATTACTTACAATGCAAATTATTGAATGAGAACTGTTTTTTCTTTAAAAAAAATACATACTTTTTAACTTTAAATAAATTTATTAATTGGGTTTCCGATCACCCTACCACTCGGCTATCGTGATTATATTTTAAATAAATAGTACATATATATGTGTTATTATATTGTAGTGGATTTTAACAGACCGTTATATAACGGTCTGTTAAAGTCCACTGCAGGACGTGCCTCCCATATGGAGGGTTTGCCATAATTGCCACGCTTGGAAAATGAGCCAAGCCAACGATATATTTCGTATATAAGTTTTGAAAATTTATTGGTACGAGCCTGCCACCAGTGGATCGAACTCGAGTCTCTTGACTCGAAATTCCGTCCACCCTACCACTCGGCTATCGTGATTATATTTTAAATAAATAGTACATATATATGTGTTATTATATTGTAGTGGATTTTAACAGACCGTTATATAACGGTCTGTTAAAGTCCACTGCAGGACGTGCCTCCCATATGGAGGGTTTGCCATAATTGCCACGCTTGGAAAATGAGCCAAGCCAACGATATATTTCGTATATAAGTTTTGAAAATTTATTGGTACGAGCCTGCCACCAGTGGATCGAACTCGAGTCTCTTGACTCGAAATTCCGTCCACCCTACCACTCGGCTATCGTGATTATATTTTAAATAAATAGTACATATATATGTGTTATTGTAGTGGATTTTAACAGACCGTTATATAACGGTCTGTTAAAGTCCACTGCAGGACGTGCCTCCCATATGGAGGGTTTGCCATAATTGCCACGCTTGGAAAATGAGCCAAGCCAACGATATATTTCGTATATAAGTTTTGAAAATTTATTGGTACGAGCCTGCCACCAGTGGATCGAACTCGAGTCTCTTGACTCGAAATTCCGTCCACCCTACCACTCGGCTATCGTGATTATATTTTAAATAAATAGTACATATATATGTGTTATTGTAGTGGATTCTTAACAGACCGTTATATAACGGTCTGTTAAAGTCCACTGCAGGACGTGCCTCCCATATGGAGGGTTTGCCATAATTGCCACGCTTGGAAAATGAGCCAAGCCAACGATATATTTCGTATATAAGTTTTGAAAATTTATTGGTACGAGCCTGCCACCAGTGGATCGAACTCGAGTCTCTTGACTCGAAATTCCGTCCACCCTACCACTCGGCTATCGTGATTATATTTTAAATAAATAGTACATATATATGTGTTATTATTATTGTAGGATTTTAACAGACCGTTATATAACGGTCTGTTAAAGTCCACTGCAGGACGTGCCTCCCATATGGAGGGTTTGCTATAATTGCCACGCTTGGAAAATGAGCCAAGCCAACGATATATTTCGTATATAAGTTTTGAAAATTTATTGGTACGAGCCTGCCACCAGTGGATCGAACTCGAGTCTCTTGACCTGATGTGAATTCCGACCCCCAACCACTCAGCTATTGTGACTGCTACAGAATACTTGAGCTAAAATAAATTAGCTTCCGTAGTATCCCGCTGAGTATGGTTGATATTAAGTATAGTAATCTTAACTTCATTTCCCATACTGGGGTAGGCAGAGGTCTAGATAATGCATTTTCAACCCACTTTTCACCGAATCTTACTTGGAACAACGTGACGGGTGGTGAGCCTATCGCCGTCTTAATGTCCAAGCCAACGATATATTTCGTATATAAGTTTTGAAAATTTATTGGTACGAGCCTGCCACCAGTGGATCGAACTCGAGTCTCTTGACTCGAAATTCCGTCCACCCTACCACTCGGCTATCATGACTTTTGCAATTTGAATTTGAATTTCCATTTATAGCAGTTATTCGATGGTAATTTGTCTTAGATGATAAAAACAAAAATTCGTTTTCCATTATCTTAAGTTCAGAAGCAAAACAATAAAAATATGACTGCAGAACGTGGGGCCTGTCCCGGTTTTGTTATGCTAATACGTACGCTATTTTTTCTTCCGGCAATTCCATTGCTATTCAGTAACTGTGAAATTGCAGTATTAGAATGCTGAGAGGAGGATGTCTTATTTATATAAGGAAACGTAAATTTTATGTTACATTTGTCATTGATGAAATATTTTAAAAACAGAGGGCGGTCGTGTTAAAATAGATCCGTACCACATTTTTTCATTATTCATTTATATTTCTTTATAACACTATATAAATTCACTTAAATTAATTTATTTTACCTTTCTTAATATGTTTGAATGTTTGTTTTTTGTGATGTGGTTTGGTTATTAATATTTTGAAAAAGTTCACTTAAAAATATAAAGTTTAATTTATTTATGTAAGAGTTATTTTTGAGGTTCCACGACGTAGTTTGTGGAACGTGTGTTGTAAAGTGCTTTGAGAGATGGAATTTAATAGTTTTATTATAAAGCGCGAAAACAAATCATAAATTCTATTACTGTAGGGCATTTTATATCAAGATTACACCCGCAAACAGACCACAGGATTGTATACTGATTTGCTCTGTAAAAATCACCAGGCCTTGACAAGATCAACGGCTACCGACAGATAGTGGGATAACCATATCGAAAATATACCAAAACAAAATAAGAAGCCAGGACAGCCGAGTGTTTGGGTGATCGGAATTCGAGCCACGATACACGAGTTCGATCCCCTAGGTTCGTACCATTAGGTTGTTTTAAAACTTATTTAGGATTTATATCGTTGACTTGGACATAAAGACAGCGACGGGCCCACCACCTGTCACGTTATCACAAAAAATATCTTGGATGGAAGATGGGTCTATAGATATGTCTAGACCTCTGTCTACCCCTGCATTGGGAATGGCGTGTATATATATTGAAGTATAGTTAAGTTTTGAAAATTTATTGGTACGAGCCTGCCACCAGTGGATCGAACTCGAGTCTCTTGACTCGAAATTCCGTCCACCCTACCACTCGGCTATCGTGATTATATTTTAAATAAATAGTACATATATATGTGTTATTGTAGTGGATTTTAACAGACCGTTATATAACGGTCTGTTAAAGTCCACTGCAGGACGTGCCTCCCATATGGAGGGTTTGCTATAATTGCCACGCTTGGAAAATGAGCCAAGCCAACGATATATTTCGTATATAAGTTTTGAAAATTTATTGGTACGAGCCTGCCACCAGTGGATCGAACTCGAGTCTCTTGACTCGAAATTCCGTCCACCCTACCACTCGGCTATCGTGATTATATTTTAAATAAATAGTACATATATATGTGTTATTGTAGTGGATTCTTAACAGACCGTTATATAACGGTCTGTTAAAGTCCACTGCAGGACGTGCCTCCCATATGGAGGGTTTGCTATAATTGCCACGCTTGGAAAATGAGCCAAGCCAACGATATATTTCGTATATAAGTTTTGAAAATTTATTGGTACGAGCCTGCCACCAGTGGATCGAACTCGAGTCTCTTGACTCGAAATTCCGTCCACCCTACCACTCGGCTATCGTGATTATATTTTAAATAAATAGTACATATATATGTGTTATTGTAGTGGATTCTTAACAGACCGTTATATAACGGTCTGTTAAAGTCCACTGCAGGACGTGCCTCCCATATGGAGGGTTTGCTATAATTGCCACGCTTGGAAAATGAGCCAAGCCAACGATATATTTCGTATATAAGTTTTGAAAATTTATTGGTACGAGCCTGCCACCAGTGGATCGAACTCGAGTCTCTTGACCTGATGTGAATTCCGACCCCTAACCACTCAGCTATTGTGACTGCTACAGAATACTTGAGCTAAAATAAATTAGCTTCCGTAGTATCCCGCTGAGTATGGTTGATATTAAGTATAGTAATCTTAACTTCATTTCCCATACTGGGGTAGGCAGAGGTCTAGATAATGCATTTTCAACCCACTTTTCACCGAATCTTACTTGGAACAACGTGACGGGTGGTGAGCCCGTCGCCGCCTTTATGTCCAAGCCAACGATATATTTCGTATATAAGTTTTGAAAATTTATTGGTACGAGCCTGCCACCAGTGGATCGAACTCGAGTCTCTTGACTCGAAATTCCGTCCACCCTACCACTCGGCTATCATGACTTTTGCAATTTGAATTTGAATTTCCATTTATAGCAGTTATTCGATGGTAATTTGTCTTTAGATGATAAAAACAAAAATTCGTTTTCCATTATCTTAAGTTCAGAAGCAAAACAATAAAAATATGACTGCAGAACGTGGGGCCCGTCCCGGTTTTGTTATGCTAATACGTACGCTATTTTTCTTCCGGCAATTCCATTGCTATTCAGTAACTGTGAAATTGCAGTATTAGAATGCTGAGAGGAGGATGTCTTATTTATATAAGGAAACGTAAATTTTATGTTACATTTGTCATTGATGAAATATTGTTTCCTTGTACTATTCCACTCTAAAATTTAATATAGATGAGGTTCTTCAGTCCTAAAATCTTCAACATATGTATAACGAACTTTATGGATCAGTGACGTACACACCGGTTTTTACGATGTCGCTAGCTCTGATATTACGTTTTCGATTTCAGTGTCAGAACTTTGTGTTTGTGGTACCTTCGTTGTATAAGATTCTATTACACATGAGTTTTACTTTTGGAATGTTGTCCCAATCTATGTATGTATTTACTTATTATTATAAAAAAGTATGAAAAGGAATGTTAACTGGCTGATTAATAGCGACTTCTCTAAAACTACTAGACCTATGAAGATGAAATTTGGCACGGAGATGGAGTATAAGTAGGAGTTGTCATCAAAGAAGATTTCAGAAATGTATCCCCGTAAAGGTGTAGATAGAAGGTTGAAAGTTTGTGGTTATATATATTGAAGTGTAGTTAAGTTTTTTAAAAACCCCACGTCGATCGATTGTGGTCTGGTGATTTTGATGATTTTTAAAATTTGTATCCCGCGGGGGTATGCCGTTCTAACACGGTAAAATACTAAATATCTTCGTCTAAAATTCTTCTGTCCCAAAAATATCTTCAGTGGAATGTGGTTCGAAGCGACTTCATTTCCCTGGTACTAGTACTTATACCAGATATTAGTACTGATACTTTAACATAGAAAAAATATAAATAGCAATTTAAAATAAAAAAAAAATATCTTCACGCAATTCCCAATACAGGGGTAGACAGAGGTCAAGTCTAGACAATTAAGTCCCTTTGACCCACCTTCCACCGAAGATATTTTCGGGACAACGTGACAGGTGGTGAGCCCGTCGCCGCGTTTATGTCCAAGCCAACGATGAAATTCGTACATAAGTTTTTGAAAAACTCATTGGTAGTGCCACCTGGGGATCGAACTCGGTTCTCTCGACTGGAAATTCCGACCACCCAACAACTCGGCTATCGCGACTTTTGCAATTTGAATTTGAATTTCCATTTATAGCAGTTATTCGATGGTAATTTGTCTTTAGATGATAAAAACAAAAATTCGTTTTCCATTATCTGAAGTTCAGAAGCAAAAACAATAAAAATATGACTGCAGAACGTGGGGCCCGTCCCGGTTTTGTTATGCTAATACGTACGCTATTTTTCTTCCGGCAATTCCATTGCTATTCAGTAACTGTGAAATTGCAGTATTAGAATGCTGAGAGGAGGATGTCTTATTTATATAAGGAAACGTAAATTTTATGTTACATTTGTCATTGATGAAATATTTTAAAAAACAGAGGGCGGTCGTGTTAAAATAGATCCGTACCACATTTTTTTCATTATTCATTTATATTTTCTTTATAACACTATATAAATTCACTTAAATTAATTTATTTTACCTTTCTTAATATGTTTGAATGTTTGTTTTTTGTGATGTGGTTTGGTTATTAATATTTTGAAAAAGTTCACTTAAAAATATAAAGTTTAATTTATTTATGTAAGAGTTATTTTTGAGGTTCCACGACGTAGTTTGTGGAACGTGTGTTGTAAAGTGCTTTGAGAGATGGAATTTAATAGTTTTATTATAAAGCGCGAAAACAAATCATAAATTCTATTACTGTAGGGCATTTTATATCAAGATTACACCCGCAAACAGACCACAGGATTGTATACTGATTTGCTCTGTAAAAATCACCAGGCCTTGACAAGATCAACGGCTACCGACAGATAGTGTGATAACCATATCGAAAATATACCAAAACAAAATAAGAAGCCAGGACAGCCGAGTGTTTGGGTGATCGGAATTCGAGCCACGATACACGAGTTCGATCCCCTAGGTTCGTACCATTAGGTTGTTTTAAAACTTATTTAGGATTTATATCGTTGACTTGGACATAAAGACAGCGACGGGCCCACCACCTGTCACGTTATCACAAAAAATATCTTGGATGGAAGATGGGTCTATAGATATGTCTAGACCTCTGTCTACCCCTGCATTGGGAATGGCGTGTAGATATATTATATTAATAAAATAAACAGACCGGTGACTGGCAGCAGCGTCTAAAGTGCAAGATATCTGGTATTGCGATTGTATTGACAATCGCAGTGTATTGTCTCTGACGATCTACCAGCGTGGTGATAATGGCAAACTCCCATGAGAGAGGCCCATCGGACTACGACAGGCTTTTATGTATGTTTGTACGTATGTATGTATGTATGCATGGGTTGCCATTAAAGTTGTTGAGACTCATTAGTCGCCTCTTACATCACCCACGGATAGAAAGGAGGGGTGAGGGGGAGTGGGAAATGCGTTGCTACGCAGATGCCGCACGGCAATCCTGTTAGGCAAGATAAATAAAAAAAAGTAGTATTTGTTATTGTACGAAGAAATAACCAAAAAAAACTGTTATCTTTCCGTTTTGCGTTGGTCGCTTGTTAGTTGGGGCGAATTTGTTCAGCTGACTAAACATTTAGATCAAACGTACGTAACAGGAACGAAAATATTTTTAATTGGTATATTTGAGGAAAATGCAGATTTTTTTAAAATATTTAACGAAGATGAATTGCTTTGTGTTTGTTATTTAATTGATCAAAGATAAGTTGCGTTTTTTCGTGTGTTAACATAACGACGACAATACGACATAAATATACCACCTATATTTCTTACCGTTTATGTCAATCGTGTACCATGAGGCGACTAAGGGGTATGCCTAAGCCCGACCTCTGTCTAAGATTTCCTAGATTTCCGTCTACCCCAGTATTGGGAATGGCATGAGGATATTTTTTAAGATTTAATTTTATACTAAAATAACTTTCATTTCATTACAAAATAAGTCTAATAGTTCGTTTTTATTGTCGCGAAATAAATCCGAAGTTAAAAATATAATAATAAGCATTTATGTATTAATTTACAAAACGCAGAGTTTCGGTCGTATGCCGACGAAGATAAATGAGAGATATGATTGATTGAACGGATCCCGCAAAATTGCATATCCGGGCCATTGCATTCAATAAGCGTGTATGAAACAAATGCTCGTTCAATATTATGACATATTATATTAAAATATTATGGATAAAATGTTAACGATAATACTGTATTTTTGTGCCTTAATTATTTGGGCACCACTGTAGCAACTGGAAATCTTTAAATTCAGTTCACTCTGAGGAAATCTTTGGCGACAGTTTTGCGCGGTTAGGCGGGTTTGGTTCCCGGACTGATCAACATAGAAAACCACTTTTTGTACATTCTCTCAGGTTGGTCAGAATGTTTGTGGTACATTCGTTGTTTCTGATTCCACAATTCAAGTGCTTTAGGTACTTAGAGTTCAGAGCAATGTAAGTGATGTCCTTTAATTTATGTATGTATTTATAAGAATGTATGACTTCTATTTTTGCGCATGTGTTGTTATGAGAATAGTCCAATCTATGTTACAATATTCATTAGCCTACAGTCTGAAGATTTATTTAAACAAATCTATCGGAGTCTTCTGAAGGATGATTCATAGAATGCATTCATGGAATGTTTTTATTTTATTTATCTGTACGCATATTCACCGAAACATATTCGAAAAATTTCAAATATACAAACTGTTTCTCTTGAAATGTTTTAAATATAGTATTCTGACCGATTTCGGCCACAGCAACTTGGACTATTGCGAGCGTCGTTCGTTTGCTCGCAGGTGACTGACGTAACCGATTTTTGCGCAGAACGTGCGAGCACATTGAGCGCAAGTCATTCATGTTATGGCCTAAGCCGCCTCTTAAACACTGGAAGACATGGGGTGACATAATCTTCTACTATTACCACCAGACAAGGCACGGTAATGGGTAATTTTACGAAAAAGTAGAGATATATTTAATTCATAAACGTGTCTTTAACATGTTGACTGAAAATTAAGCAGATATAGGAAGTGTAAAAATGTTCAAGTTAATTACATACCGTCGGCAATAGGAAAATATGTCACAAATAAGGAAAGGTAACTGAAAAATAAATGAGTAGGTAATAGGAGTAGTATAATAACTTTATCTTTTTTTATTCAAATGGAGCGATTAAAGTTGAGAGGTCATTTATTTTCATTAGAGTCGCTTCTAACATGGAACGGGCGTGTTGTAAGAAGTTATATTTCCCACTTTTACTGAAATGTTACGGAAGGACGGAGGAGGAAGATATCGCAGGTTACTTTTAGTCGTGGGTAAGAAAGCAAAGTGCAGTAAGAAGTGTTTTTTTTCTTATTGGTGCTTAATTTAGTTTATATTTTAATGTAACAGTCACAATAGCCGAGTGGTTGGGTGATAGAAATGCGAGTCGAGAGACCCGAGTTTGATCCGCAGGTGGCAGGCTTGTACCAATGGGTTTTTCAATACTTATGTACGACTAATATCGTTAGCTTGGACAATAGACGGTGCCGCGCTCACTACCTGTTATTTTGTCCCAAAAAAACATCTGTGGAAAATGGGTCGAAAGTACGTAATTGTCTAGACCTCTGTCCCTGTGAGATATTTATTTGATATGTTGAAAAGCACAAGATCAAACATTTACTGATGACCTCCGTTGACGATTGGCGCACGCACCGGTTTTCATGGTGTCGTCAGCTCTGAGGTCCCGAGTTCCATTCCCGGTCAGGTTAATAAACAACACTTTTTAGATTTTCTCGGGTCTGGATGTTTGTGGTACCTTCACTGTTTCTGAATCCAAAAAAACAAGTGCTTAAACTGCTTGCTTTGATATTAGAGCATGTGATGTTGTCCCTTTCTATATATCTAGTTATGTATCTGTGTATGTATGTCAGTTCGCTAGGGATTCCAAACTATTATTCATTCATTAATTCATTAAAATTACTTGTTTAAATTTGGAACCTTTAGGAAAAAAACATATTATAAGTTCCATCCAATAACCGCGGGATTGTATAAAAAGACATGCAAGTAGACGAAGCGACATAAGTATGCCGTGATCGTAGCAAGTGGAAGAATTTAGTTTTGTCCTATCCTAACTAGAAAAAGGCGTTATGTTTATATATGTTTTGTTTTAAGTAATTGACTAAGCGTTTGCGATTTGATGTAATTTTTGACAAATTCTACTACATAGCTTATATCTGTACTTGAAGGTTGGAGGGTATAGTTCGATATATATGTCTAATCTATAGCCAGCTATATTATCTAATTAAATATACTGTCATTTATATTGACAGGTTTATGCTTGGGTGATGATATAAGTATGAATTACTTAATTTATTTTCATTACATCGAATTACCTAGTAACTAGAGATTATTTTTTGCTAGCAAAGACAAATGTTAATTCCCATTATCTTTAAAGACAAAAGACTAGTGATTATGCCTCACAATTTAAGTACGTCTAGACTAGACTTGACTTGATTGCTCAATAAATTTCAAGTATATTAAATTCCTTACCGTGCAGGAACGCCTTGATATAATGAAACTTTTTCTTGTTTGTGTAGATACGAAGTATTTTTTCCAATAACATATAATTTAGAACTACAGTTTCTGGGCACTTTATTTAATTGTAATTATTTTTTTAATTGTTTCGACGACCTCCGTGGACTAAAGGCGTATACAAAGGTTAATATGATGTGGTCGCCAGTTCTGAGGTCCTGAGTTCCATTCCCGGTCAGGTTAATAAACAACACTTTTAGATTTTCTCGGGTCTGGATGTTTGTGACACCTTTGTTGTTTTCAATCCCATGACATGAATGCTTTAGCTTGGGATCAGTGCTGTATATGTGATGTTGTCCCTTTCTATATATCTAGTTATGTATCTGTGTATGTATGTCAGTTCGCTAGGGATTCCAAACTATTATTCATTCATTAATTCATTAAAATTACTTGTTTAAATTTGGAACCTTTAGGAAAAACATATTATAAGTTCCATCCAATAACCGCGGGATTGTATAAAAGACATGCAAGTAGACGAAGGACATAAGTATGCCGTGATCGTAGCAAGTGGAAGAATTTAGTTTTGTCCTATCCTAACTAGAAAAAGGCGTTATGTTTATATATGTTTTGTTTTAAGTAATTGACTAAGCGTTTGCGATTTGATGTAATTTTTGACAAATTCTACTACATAGCTTATATCTGTACTTGAAGGTTGGAGGGTATAGTTCGATATATATGTCTAATCTATAGCCAGCTATATTATCTAATTAAATATACTGTCATTTATATTGACAGGTTTATGCTTGGGTGATGATATAAGTATGAATTACTTAATTTATTTTCATTACATCGAATTACCTAGTAACTAGAGATTATTTTTTGCTAGCAAAGACAAATGTTAATTCCCATTATCTTTAAAGACAAAAGACTAGTGATTATGCCTCACAATTTAAGTACGTCTAGACTAGACTTGACTTGATTGCTCAATAAATTTCAAGTATATTAAATTCCTTACCGTGCAGGAACGCCTTGATATAATGAAACTTTTTCTTGTTTGTGTAGATACGAAGTATTTTTTCCAATAACATATAATTTAGAACTACAGTTTCTGGGCACTTTATTTAATTGTAATTATTTTTTTAATTGTTTCGACGACCTCCGTGGACTAAAGGCGTATACAAAGGTTAATATGATGTGGTCGCCAGTTCTGAGGTCCCGAGTTCGTTTCTTGGCCGTGTGAAGGTAGAAAAACCATTTTTTCTACATTGTCTCGGGTCTGGATGTTTGTGACACCTTTGTTGTTTTCAATCCCATGACATGAATGCTTTAGCTTGGGATCAGTGCTGTATATGTGATGTTGTCTCTATCGATGTATCTATTTTATTGTAATAATTTGTCTTATTGTAGAGGACCACGTGAGGTAAAAAGTTCTACAGACATCTTGACCAAAATTAAAGTACTTTTGATGTGAAGTAGACGCATTTTGTGCGCTCATCTGGTGAGAGAATTAAACGGGGACCCACTATCCTTCCTCTATTATACTCTCTCCATTTCTCGATGCCCATTTCTTTCATCTAAAGGTCAATAACACATCTGCAGATACTCTGTGTTACGGACTTACATAGACGACAAGAATCATTTACGGCGAGGTTAATGTCTTCACATAAGAAGCTCGAAAAAAGGGACTGCGGGGACGGGGGGGACTGGGGGGATTGGGGGTCCTCCCGTGACCACGGATGCTGTAAAGCATCCGAAACGTCGGGAAATAAAAATACTTTGTAAAACTAATTATCAAAAACTAATTGTCATTTCCAGGTCACAATAACCCGACCTGACGGACAGCTTCTGTTTCTGACCCAGTTTCTGTAGTATTCATCATGCGATATATTTCATTCATGGACTATTCTTTTATAGCTTCATTCCTTCATAATTTTTTTGACAAAAAGAAATGATAAAAAAGATGATACTACTACGGAGTTTCTTTCGCCGAATTTCTTCTCCGCCAGAGGAACCCTCCTAACTCAATACGAAACCAAATCTATCACAGATTTAAAAAAATAATGTCTTGATTGACGAAGTGAAATTTATGTTTCGACACCGGCGAGATTCAAGCCCGCGAAAAAACCTCAGCGAGACTTAGTTTAATGCTTGAAAAATCAATATAATAGCAAAAAAAGCATTTCGATCTGACTATCAAATACGCAGCAGGCTCGTTAGCCATATTTTTTCAATAAAAAATATAGTAAAATGTTGGTTGCTTTCTAAAACTTTAACAGTGGTAGAGCCACGCATCAGCTTTTGTTGTTGCATGCATGGGCCGGCTCGGCCGGGGAAGTACCACGACCTCACAGAATACCGGCGTGAAGTCTTACAAGTCTTACAAACTTCTGCGTTTCGTCTGGTGAGTGCAGGTAACCGGAGGCCCACACACCCCCCTCCCCCATTTCTGGGGGGGGGGGCACTCTAAGGTTGGCAACGCATCTGCCATGCCTCTGGTATTGCGGATGTTCATGGGCGGCGGTAATCACATACCATCACGTGAGCCACCTGCTCGTTTGCCTCCCTTTTCTGTAAAAAAAATAAATAAATAAAACACACGTATAAAAGCTTTAAGCACGATTGTTAACTGCATATTTGTAGGCACGTTGTTCAAGAACTGTTTGTTTAGAATATTTGCACAGCTGTATTGATGCGTAACGACTAACAAACGTTAAACAAACAATACCAACGTTCCAATTTTTTGTACAAAAATATGTTTATACAATGATGAAGCTTCATTTGCATTAAATTTTATTTTTAATTTAATTTTCTTAATAAACAGCCCATTTAAAGCATATATGGTATGGCACATCCTGTAAGGTAGCATGCCGTAATCGCCACGTTTGCAAAATGTAACTAAAGGATTGGTGATTAACAGACATTTAGCAACCTAAGACCCAGCTGCCTTTCATTGATCTTATTTGGTACTAGTAGTTTTTCTTTCCTTGACAAAGATCGGTCCAGAAATCGCACCCGGAATCTCCGAGCTTGCGACACCATGAAATCGGTGCGTACGCCACTCGTCTACAGAGGGAAGTTGAATTGTCGATTTCCTATTTTATATTCTAGAACATTCTAACAAATCTGCTATATATGCTTTACAGGTTTAAAAAGTTAAAATAACGTCTAGAGCCAGTGGTAAATTATTGCATTACAGCAACGCAAACTTTGGAGTTAGCCCCGCGGCCATTTCTTGAACACGACACGGACGCAATAATGGCTAATGAAATAATTGTGTTGCTTTACAGCTGGCACATATGCGTCACTTTTTTTATTGTGAACCATACTTTAAATAAAATTTCTTTAAATTAAATTAACTAAAACATACATTGATAGGGACAACATCATATACATTGCTCTGATCCCAGAGTAAGTAGCTAAATCATTTTTGTTATGGTATCAGAACTAACGTAGGAACCATAAATAACTAAACCAGAGACAATGCAGAAAAGAAGTTTTTTACATTGAACCGTCTAGAAATCGAACCCAGTGTGTCAGCTACTTATCCACGGAAGTGTTCGACCGTTGCACTTAAGAATATACAATTCATTTTCTTCCCATTGTTACGAGCTTGCCACCTGGGGTCGAACTCGGGCATCTCGTACCAATGAGTTTTTTTTCAAAAACTTATGTACGATTATGTTGTTGGCTTGGACATGAATACGACGACAGGCTCACCATCTGTCACGTTTTCCCGAAAAAGTCTTCGATGGAAGTTGGGTCGAAGAGACTTAATTGTCTGGACTCGACCTCTGTCTACCTACTGTATTGTGAATGGCCTGAAGATCTTTTTTTTAATATTGAGGATTATTGGAAATAAAATCTCCAACACATTAGTCATGAGAGTGAGTAGTTGGGTGATAAAATTCGAAAGTGTGCGATTCCATGGC
This sequence comes from Sericinus montela, assembly GCA_029286605.1. Taxonomy (NCBI): domain Eukaryota; kingdom Metazoa; phylum Arthropoda; class Insecta; order Lepidoptera; family Papilionidae; genus Sericinus; species Sericinus montela. The sequence goes on along the minus strand of JAGSMR010000035.1, from coordinate 5,180,060 downwards.
ACGTAATAAAACGTAAATAATCGTAGGAAATAGGCTTTTTCAAAAATGTATGTACGATTTATATCGTTGCTTTGGACATAAAGACGGCAATAGGCTTACCACCTGTCACGTCGACGAAAAAAATATGGCTCAAAAGGTTGTCTAGACCTCTGTCTGCCCTAGTATAGAGAATGGCGTGAAAATAAAAATACTAGCTGTATAGAATTTGTGTAGCAACAAAAACTGTGTCAATATTCGTAATTTAGAAACAATGAGAAAAAACAAGAGAAATCACTTTATAGGCCTCACTACGTGAAGCCTCGAGACAAACAATGTTTTACCTGTGAAGAAAAATGTTTTAATTTAGTCCAGCTTACAAAGAACTCCCACCACGCTCTCGGACTCAGCTCTTAGAACAATAATGTCGTGTTTATTGTGAACATCAAAACTTAGTTGCTTTTATTATTTGCCGCTTTGAGAATCTGTTTTTATATTATTATGTTAGGAACAAAACTTCATATTGTGTACTTTTGTTTCGTGCTTACTTTTTTACAGTTTATAGATTGCCAGAAAGTTTTTGTTGAGAGTTGGGTGTTTATGTGAGTATAAAAGGAGTTTTTATGAAATGTTAAATATTATATAGTCACGATAATAATATACAGCCACGATAGCGGAGTGGTTTGGTGTTCAGAATTTCAGTCAACAAACATAAGTTCGATCCTCAGGTGGCAAGCTTGTACCAATAGGCTTTTACAAAGTTAACTATGTACGATTTATTTCGCCGGCTTGGACATAAAGACGGCATCGGGCCTACCACCTGTCGAGTTTTCCCAAAAATGTCTTCGGTTGAAGGTGGGTCGAAAGGACTTAATTGTCTATACCACTGCATTGGGAATGGCGTGAAGATATTTTTTAATAAATATTACACATATATTACCAGTACGGAGGATATAGGTGTAAGCAATTAAGTCCTTTCGACCCACCTTTCACCTAAAATAATAAAAAAGCATTTGAACATATAATCTGTAAATGGGTCTATAGAACTAAAAACTATAGGAGAAGAAATGTTCACAGGCGTATAGATAAATGCATTTCATAATGATCCTTTGCAGTGTTCAGGATTTTGCTTGTGAACGAGTGGATGTTGATTGATAGAAGCTAAAGAGTATTTAATAAACTTGTCAGTATAATTATTTGCGACCATTTCTTCACCAGGTTTCCTCGGCCTTGCAGCACACCAGCGGGTAGCACGAGCCACACAAAATTCTAGAAGCAAACGTTTCGTCTAATTAGTTAGGTGACGTATAAAAAGAAGCCACTTCTTGTTTTTTCTTCTTTTCCTTTCCTGACTGAATCTTCGCACGGAATAGATTACACAGAAGCACCCAGGAATTTAAATTGTCATCACTTTTTTAAATCTACCACCGTCCTGATGAGGTTTTTACCTTTTTGGTTTACTCTATTTTTGTCATTTTTTTTCCAATATTTTTTAAATCTACAAAACTTTTTGAAGGTAACAAAGAATAATTTTGAGGCAATCCTGGCATATTTACATACATATTTGCTCCTTAGCCTCCTTTTTAAAATAACTATTCAAAAGTTTTATGATTGTAGAATCAACAATATCAAAAGAATATCAAACGGCGGTATAAAAATGAACAGCTTGTTTCGTCTTTAAATTATTTTTCAACCAGCCAGATCAAAAATCGTCAATTTCAAAGGTTCATAAAACCAATTAAATGTATATCATATTTATTTTATGTTATATTCATTCTTTGGCTTCTGACTTAGAGTCTTGCGAAGTAAAAATTAAATAAATTTAAAACAAGAAAACATATTTACGACAACATGATATTTGAATATCTTGTTGTAGAAGGTAACGGTTTCAAAGGCGCCTGTTTACTTAAGAGCTTTCAAATTAATCACTCTGAACATTAAACATTAAGTTGTTTACTGATCCTCTTTTCATCTTAAAAAGAACCCATCAGCACTTAATGGATCTTAGTAAATATCAATTATGTTTTGCATTGTTTTAGCTCGTTGTTTTTTTAATATTTACAAACAAATAAAAAATAAACTTCCATATGTTGAAGTCTACAAAATGTTGTTACCAATATGAGTTCAAAAGAAATTACAATCTGTAAATATATGTTAAGTATTTTTCACACTCACGATGTATTTTCTACTCAAACCTAAGCTAGTGTAGTAGAGAGTGCCTTTTGACGTAAAGTTCGTGATTTGGTATATTTTTTACATGCTATTTTTTAAACATGTTTTTGTTACGTGCAAAAAATTAAATGTGTACTTTATGTAGTTTTTTTCATTTATTTAAGATATTTATTTAAGTCACGACAGCCGAGTGATTGGGTGGCCGAAATTTCGAGTTAAGAGACTCGAGTTCGATCCCCATGTGGCAGGCTCGTACCAATGTGTTTTTTCAACTTATGTATGAATTATATCCTATAAAGACGGAGACGGGTTCACCATCTGTCACGTTGGGAATATGTGAAGATATTTATTAATATTTATTATATTTTTAAATTTAAGATACAAAAATATATTGTGAAAATAAATGTTTAGTGTAAGTGTAAATTGATAAGGTTCTATTTTAATGAAAGTGGATCGTTCACATAGAACAATGAATAGTGCAACTTCGTAAAAAGATTTCAATCAAACGCATAGAGATGCAGATGGTGACATTACTCTAAATATGACTGAACTGTCTCGTGCACTTGCTAAAGGATTCCATCTGCCACTTATTGGAATCGAACTGATATATTGGAACAATTTTCTTTTGCGAGCTCCAATCCATTTGTATCAGTGTTTAAATGGATTCTCGACGAAGCTGTGCACGTAGTATTAGAAAATATTGTCTGCTTTAATTTATAAAATGTATGTCTTCACGCCTTTCCCAACACAGGGGTAGACAGAGGTCTAGATAATTAACAGAGTTGAAAGAGTTTCGACTCACCTTCCACCGAAGACTTTTGTGGGGCAACGTGACTGATGGTGAGCCCGTCGTCGAGCTTTAATTTGTAATCAGTATTTGTTACTATAGTTAATATGTAAGAATATACCACTTTATTTTTCACGTGGATGTTATGAGAGGCTGCCGATAGATGGCGATCACTTTTCTACATTATCTTGGCCCTGGGTGTTTGCGGTGCCTTCGTTATTTCTTATTCCATAACACATGAGCTTACTTCAGCGAGATACTTGCATAAGCTACTTACTTTGGGATTAAAGCAATATATGTGGTGTTGTCCCTATCTATGTTTTGTTTCAAAAGAAACCAAAATATACTTTCCAATGCTGGGGCAGTAAAATTTCTGGACAGTTTAGTGCTTTCGACCCATTTATCACCGTAGCAAAAAAATTTTTAATTTGTTATCTTTCATGTAAATTCTAGCTCTTGTGCGTTCCGTGTCACGATAGCCCAGTGGTTGGGTGACCGGAATTCGAGTCGAGAGACCCGGGTTCGAACCCCGTGTGAGTTTTTTTGTTTCAATGTACCTATGTACGATTTTATCGTTGGCTTGCGCTGGTAGCGTGAAGTTATTTTTTTTAATTATTCCCTCCATTTAATGCGTCATTTGAGCATTAATAACTAAATTATAGCTACAATAGAAATCCATTACTGGCAACGCGCACTCCCTCACTCATATCCGGGCGGCCAGCATAGTATACGTCTTGGTGTCATACACTAAGTGCATCATTGTATGAATGATTGATTGCAATACACTTTGTAAAGATTATACTAGTACATATTGAAAAACAAATTAAAATATTTTAAAAGTAAATACCAAGAGATTGAAAAATAAATAGTGGAATAATTAAAAATGAATTTGAATAAATTAAAAGAATTATGTCTGAACTACCAACCGTCGTATAGTTATGTTCTGTTAGTTTTTTTATGAGGAATAAAGTTTATTTTATTAAAGTATTATGTGTATCTGAAGTAAATTAAAAAGAAAACTTTATTGTATAAGCTTTAATATGGAACTTCAATAAAACACATTGAATAAAAATAACTCGCATATAAATTTTCAATTCCTAACTTACCAGATAAACACGATAACCTTATTTTAGTAGGATTATTTTGGTCCTGGTTCTCCATCTATATTTTAATATTAGTTATTAATAATTAATAAAATAATTATTTAACAAACTTCTACCATTAACAAAATCAACAGCAGTCTGGTATGCTGTAATTTTCGCTTATGTTACGTACTTACTTATTTTAACGCACAATTGCTGATGGGGTATTCAAAGAGTGTCACAATTCGAAAGAGGTGTGTGAACCTTTTTCACTTCTTTCAAATACGTTATTTTATTCAAAACATACACGGATACATATATACATACACCTAGGTATCCGTCCCTGTCTATCTATAGTAACTTTTCGAACAACGAATACAACACGATATTTCAAAATTTCTCGTAATAAACAGCGATCGAATTAATCAGAGCCGAGATGAAAATAGCAACGCTTCCCTTCGCGGCGAGTAATAAAAGCAACAAAGAAGTTTTGAAGTGCAACATTAATATGAATTTATTGTTCGACTGCAGCTCCACGGTTATTTCTGATACTTCTTTGTCTTTCTGATAAGGAATAAACTTTTCTTTATAAGTACTTTTTGATGTTTTATTTTATTACTTCACGTATTTTATCAATATAGTTAGACAGGGTTAGACAGGGGTTTAGACAGGGGTTTAGACAATTAAGTCCTTTCGATCCGCCTTTCGAAACTCATTTATGACTTCAGATGGTTAGGCTATCGCCATTTTACGAGTAATGTACCAGCCATTGGTAGTATATCTTTTTTTAATTACATATACATACATAGATAGGTACAACATCACAGACATTGCTCTCATCCCAAATAATATATACACACATAGATATATACATTATCACTTACAATGCTCTGACCCAAAGAAAGTAGCTAAAGAACTTGTATTAGGAAATCGGAAATAAAGAAGGTACCACAAACACCAAGACCCGAGAAAATGTAGAAATAATGTTTTTTCTACATTGACCCGTCCGGGAATCGAACCCAGGAAAAGTGGTGTCTATGCCACTCGTCCACAGAAATCGTCAAAAAAGTTGTGGTTACAATTTCAATATATTTTGCCTTACACTTACTTTTTTACTTACTTGCTTACTTGTTCTTGGTACCATGCCACGAGGAAATTTTAGTTAATAAGTATTGTAAATATTAATATAATTTTGTGCGCCTCCAGGTAATAGTAGGCACGTGCCAATGGTTTTTAAATTTGTCTGTGATTAACAGGCTCACCACGTGTCACGTTGTTCCAAAAAAAGTGTTAGATGAAAGGTCTTAATTGTCTAGACCTCTGTTTACTTCTGTCCTGTCCCTGTCTGTAATGGGAAAGGCGTGATCATATTTTTTTTAATCTGCCGATTACATCGTTCTTCATAGGCTTTCTACATTAACACTGTCAATCTCACACAATCTCCAGAGATATTAAATCACGGTTAAATTTATGGCACTCTTTTATTAATGCATAAATTCTGTTTTGTCAATCATGAAACTTTATAAAGAAAACGTAAGCATCTTAGAAGGGTTTTCTGTAAAAATCAGGCCAGCGAGAATAATATGACTACAGAACAGTAGCAGAGGCCATAGAAAAAAAATCACGATAACTAATCATAAGGTAATAATAACCTCGCTTTAGTCAGGTCAATTTTAATAAATATTTCGCAATCTTTCGGTCGTTTTATTTTTTTGTGGAAGGAATTCGAAAAGCAGATAGCAATCACTTCTTACACATCATGTTGGTCCTAATTAAATACTTTGATTTGTTTACCACATTTCCACAAACACACACACATCCAATATTGGATATTGGCCAATTTTAATTTAAAATAATTACAAATTCAATACTATCAAATACTTTCTTTTAATATTCGCACAGCGTGCTACCGCAGGCATACTTGAGTGCGCAACGAGCGTATTCAGATATCGGGAAATAAAGCGTGGTTTGAATCCGAAGCAGTTTCCGATATCAGCCGAAGAGCATTTTGTATACGTATTGCGCTTTACACGCGCCTGGAGCACACTCAATTTATGCTGACTTAGACTTTGTTGGTGCACGAAGTTCTTCGCCTTCAAAGCTTGTGAGTATGAGTAATGAATTGAATATTCATTAAACTACATTAAGCTTTTATTTAATGCCGAGAACTAGGAAGAAGCAATAAGAAACATTCTAATATACCTCGTCAGTGGGTCACTATAAATACTTCTTTGAAATTCCCTACGCATGTAATCGACTTTCGATTAGACAATACTATAATTTATTTAATGATCGAATAGTGACCCTGGACGTTTATTTATGGGTTATGTAAAGTGTTGTAAGTTTAATTCGAGAGTTTGTTCTTATAAGTCATGGTTAATTTTATTTTATTTGTTTTTCAGTAGTTAGTATATGAGATAATTTAGATTTTTGAATTTATTCTATTTTATATATATTTGTTTTCTTCGTTATTCTCTGTTTTTCGTAGGTAAAGTGTATGTTATATAAAAGTTGTCTAGTTGTCCTTATTCATATGTACACACTCCAGAGATTTTTTTAATTCTCCTTTATAAAAGGCCTGCCTGGAAATCGCTTTTTTAGCGAAAAGGCCGCCTTTTGTACGACCATTTTATGGTATCCTTTTAAATGTATATTTAGTTAATGATATGTACATATCATTAACTAAATGATCTATGAAATAATGAATTAACTAAAACATCACGCAGTAATGACAGTGTTTATTAAAAATAAATTAATATTTTGTAAAAATTATCTATGGGTTCTGGCGTGTGGTATGGGCATATGGGTATGGGCCGTTTTAAACCTTTATTTAGTTAATGATATTTTTGTAAAGCAATAAAGTGAATAAAAGAAAAATATTTTGATAAATTATCTATGTAATTCAGGAAATTACATTATTAATTAACCGGAATTCTCGCGTGGGCACAAGATTTTACCACTACTTTTCTTACCATGGAAATTGTGTCAGTCGACTTAGGAAAAGCATTATAAGCAGCACTGGCTACTGACATATGGCGGAGTAACTATACATAGAAACATTCCAAGGGACATCATCACATTGCTTTGATCCCAAAGAGAGTAGCTAAATCGTATTATGAAACCAGATCCAACGGTACCACAAACACCCACATCCGTGATTTAGTGTAGTAGTTTCATAAAAAGTGGTTTTCTACATTACCTGTCCGGGAACGGAACCCTTGACCTTAGAGTAGTTGACACCAAGTAATTTAGTATATGCCACTTGTCCACGGAGCCAATCGAATCATTTCGAAATAATGCACAACAAAAAAAATCAAACCGGTTACAGGCAGCAGCGTTTAAGGTGCGAGGAGATCGCAAATTTGCTTGCCAAGCATAGCGATTATGGCAAAGTCCAATAGTTTTAGAGGCTGCTATGTATGTTTGTATGTATTGTAATTGGATTTAAAAAATGATGGTATACGAGATTCATTCACGTATGTCTTCTCCGTCAGAGGATCCTCATTACGAGACAACAGCTAATTTAATAAAAACCGACGATGAGAGAAAAGTATATCAATAAATTATTCTTTAATATATGTGAAAAATATCTTCACGCCATTCCCAATACAGGGGTAGATAGTGGCCTAGTCTTGAAAATTAAGACCATTCGACTCACCTACGACCGAAGACATTTTTTTCGGGATAACGTGACAGGTGGTAGCCCATCGCCGTTTTTATATCCAAGCCAATGATATAGTTCGTACATAAGTTTATGAAAACCCCTTTGGTACGAGCCAGCCACCAGAACTCGGATCTCGAGATTCCGACCACCCAACCACTCGGCTATCGTGACTTCAATCAAGATCGTAATTATAATGTCCAGACAACAACAGGTAGAGAAATAGTCCTCCAAAAAATATTTCCATCAGAGTTCGAATCCCAAACCGTACACTAAACAGATGTTTGGAAATGTACTAAACCACGTAATAGAATTGAAAAGGAAAAAGAATTAAAAAAAGCTTATACCATCACGTAATGAAGATTACATTTCGTTATCTTCCTTCTCTTTGAACCTAGTCCCGGGAATAACACGTAAAAAGGAAGTAATAATCCAGCGGCATTCGATATAGGATTAAGGCAGAATTAATTATCTAATAGCCTTGATATTTAAAAGCTTTAAAGACTCTTTTGAATGGAATTATTTTTTACTTTTTAGAAATACCTTTTACTAAAGCTGTCCATGATAGTATCTTGTAAAGTATTGGCATTTTACCCATTATACCCACATTTTACCAGAGCATAGGACGCAGTGAGCCTATTGCCGTCCTGGAATAAAAATCGTGGGGATCGAACTCCAACATGTGATTTGAATTCCCATCGCACAACCACTCGGCTATCGTGACCCTAAATCGATTTGAACTTAAAAAGCAAAAGTTTAGTCATATGCTACGATTAGTAAGCGGATTTGTGCTTGTAATACTAAACAATAACGCATTGCGTAAAAACGGTTATAAGTGAGATTCAATAAATTATTCTTTGATATATTAAAGAAAAAAAAAGTCACCCCAAATTCGAGTCAAGAGATTCGAGTACGATCTACTGGTGGCTGGCTCGTGCCAATGGGTTTTTCAAAAACTTATGTACGAACTATGTCGTTGGCTTGGACATAAAGACGGCGGCGGGCTCACCACCTGTCACTTTGTCCCGAATAAAATGTCTTCAGTGGAAGGTGGATCGAATGGACTTAATTTTTAAGACAAGACCTCTGTCTACCACAGTATTGGAAACGCGTGAAGATATTTATTTTTATTTATTTATTTTGATTGAAAGTTATATAAAGTACAATTACGAATTGTGAAACATTTCATCTTTATCCACAACGTATATATAGATTTTGGAAATTATATATAAATAGCTAATATTCAGCAGGTATAAAGGTGTTTATAGTTTTGCTACTTTATTGTGCATTGTTATTTCACATACATATAATCAACCTTACATATACATATAATATATTATAATAAATAGTAGAATATTGTAAGTACTTTAAAATGGCCGATCGTTAGTTAAACTAAAGAAATAAGCATCAATAGCCTAATGATTTTGGGTGCGGACTGCAAAACATAACGTAGCAGGTTCAGGCCTGCAATCTGTCTTTTGTCGTAAACCACTCCAGGCACAAGCAATTCAGTTTGGTTGAAGTGCTTAACAGGAATAAAAAATAATGTTTTTTTGAATTACAAGTATTCTTTAAAAGAAATGTTTTAAGAAAGGTGGAAATATGCCACATTCTTTCTTTCTTACGCCGTATACAGAAGCTAGTTACGATCATGTTAGTATTGATAATACTCGTAGTTCATGTTAGGATATTTAAAAAAAAGCAAAAAATTACAATTTCAGAGATTTGTTATCGAAAAATCTACAGCGTTTATCTAGAGCTACGCCAACATTCCTTTGTTTTCGAGTTACAATGCTTTCCTTTCCCACTTCGCTTGCTAAAGCAACAAGCTCGGATCCGCAGGGCAACCCGACTTTATCATGCTAATAGGCGCACTCTTTGCATTCGGACGCTATCTGTTGCTCTCCAACGACTGTGAAATTGGGTTGCCTCTTTGTTAAGTGAGATAGTCTATTTGGGTGAGAGGGAAAGAATTGATAGTGTGTTTCACGCGATTCATCGTTAGTTTTCCTTGCTTTTCTCTCATGGTTTGTTGTCAAGATTAAATTGTTCAATTATTTACAAGTTCAACGTTCCGTACTATGTTTGTAAATTTAGTAAAAATGTTAAAAAAAATTGTCGTTTGTTAAAAAAAAGACGTTTTTATTACATAGTGAAGAGTGAAATTAAAATATCATAGTAATATTAGTAATATTATAAATTTGAAGGTGTATAAGAGTCACCATAGACGAGTGGTTGAGTGGTCGGAGCATCGGTCTCGTGACTCGAAGTCACGAGACCAATACTCGATGCTCAGGTGGTAGGCTTCTACCAATAGGTTTTTCAAAATTTATATACGAATTTTATCATTGGGCTGGAGATAAAAACGGTGACGGGCTCACCACCTGTCACGTTGTCCCGAAAATTATCTTCAATGGAAAGTGGGTAAAAAGGGCTTAATTATTTGAAAGAAAGAAAGAAGTTAATTTTTCGCTACAACCAGAAATAAATTATGACATAAAATATAATAACTAAACACAGAAAAAACGACAACTTTAATTTTCAAAATCAATTTTTGGGTTGCAGCAACAAAACGGCCTCTGACTCAGCACAATGTTGTAGCCATGCTGTCACAATTACGACGCTGGTATTCTGTCGAAGCCATATAAATAAAAATAAATAAATAAATAAACAAATTTACTAATTAATAAATCCGCGAGCATTATATTTAGACTAGACCTCTGTCTAACTCTGTATTGAGAATTGCGTGAAGATATTTATTTATTTGAACCTCGCAAAAATCAACTAAACTTTTTTGAATGCAATGTGTCACATTGATAGTTTATAGTCCGGATCAATAATAGGATACTTTTTTATTCCGGAAAGTTAAAACTGTACAGTTATAAACCGACGGTATTACTGCAGAATGCAGCTAGCATAAAATAATAGTACATAGTGAATTTATATTATAATACATAGTTTAACGGCGACGGGCTCACCACCTGTTACTTTGTCCCGAAAATGGAAGTTGGAGGTGGGTCGACAATTAATTTGTCTAGAATAGACCTCTGTCTATAAATTAATTTGTCTGTGTATTGGGAATTGCGTGAAAATATTTATTTGTTGACATAGTTTAAACCACTTTTAGTAACATTTTGTTTATGTTTACATAAGTAATTCAAATGCCCAGGATTTTATTTCTCCATTCTGACGCTTTATAAGCTTTGCCAACGTACTATAACAATGAGATAAGTTATTACCTACTTTCACAGAGAATGCTAGTCGGCTAGGAAATAAAACACTATGAGATTTTATTAGCTTTCTGTCCACTACATTAAGCTCTTGTTACTGTAGCAAAGGTGGAATGTACTTTTGAACAGTTGTAAATTTAATACTCTCTTTTAAAGATACACTCACAATACTACAATGATTTTTCTTGGGATAGTGTCCAGAATGAGCTAAAAAACTTTCCTATTTTCAAGCATACTTTATTAGATTCAAAGTATCATACTAGGCAAAGAAATTATTTGAGAGGATTTTGAAATAAGAAATAATTTTCAATACAGGTACGCGGCTAGTTGGCCAAATATAAGTACCTATTCTTCATATATTATATGTGTTTATCATTTAGGAGAGGCCATCGGAGTTTCTGATGAAGATATCTTCACGCCGTTCCCGTCCGTTCATACTTATTAAGTTACTTCAGCTATAAATCACTGCTTCGTACTTGTAATGTCCAAAAGAGCTGCAAAATTATAGATATTAAATTAAATATCTTTATGTCCATCACAATACTGGGCTAGATAAAGTTCTTTAAGGCCTTTCGACCCATCTTCCGTCGAGGACATATTTTGGGGCAACTTGATAGGTGGTGAGCCAGTCGCCGTCTTTATGTCCAAGTCAACGATGTCAATCGTATATAAGTTCTGGAAAAAACCATTGATACGAATCTACCAACTGCGGATCGAACTCGGATCTCGAATATAATTCCGATTACCCAACCACTCGACTATCGTGACAACATTATAATCAATGCAATATTCAACAACGCTCAAATACATTGTTACGAACTTGTACTGTTCGGTTTCACAGACCGGCTTCATATTACATCTTCAAAGAGATCAAGTCTGTCTATAACATTTGCCGCGACTAAGTTTCCCATTGTGATGCGATATATATTATCATGTTTAGTTAGTTTGTACGTGCATACAATTTTGAGGAATTATGAAAGCTTATGAACATACAGATGGTAAATGCGTTTCGTGAAACTCTATGTATTAATTATTTTGAGCTTTGCAGTATTACGGAATATTACGGTATAGTGTTCCAATGTAATGGACTTAATCAGTCACAGGTCGCATTGTGACCTCTTGTACATCATCTGTTTTTACCCTGGGGTAAGAGGTGTCGGGCATGCACCGATTAAATTTCAGCCGGGCCATATACGAGTATATTGGCAGGGCCACAACCGTAACCCCACATGTACTGGCTGCAATGGATCTAAACATTAGCTTAATGCCAACAACATATAGACAGCGGAGTGCAAGGAGAACAGTGCATTGGAGTAATGACATCCTTCCTCTGCCACGGCTCAACCAAATGGCATATCGCAAGACCAAAACTTGTCTTTTACCGAAACTCCTTTAAATGTTGCCTATCTTTGATATACCGACATACATATGTTTAAAGAAAAACGTGATTTCAATTTTATTTTTAAAAAGTTTTCATAGGTAGCAATGAGTCGGCCATCTAGCTTCGAGAACTTAAATGACAGTCTCGTAAAGATGGATGGTGTACAAAAAAAGTGTAGGAGGACCCCTCTCTAGATGGTGTGACGACCTGCACGACGTTGAAGATTACAAGGAATTAAGTCCATTCTTTGTAATTACTTAGCTTAAAGAGTTTACAATAAATTAGAAATAAATAAACAATGTGTGGAGTCGATGCAGTTGGCACAGGGACGTTCTATGCAGTAATCTTGGTGAAAACTGTGTACAGCAGTAGACTTTTACTTGCCGTTATTATGATGACGATGAAATAATTTTTTGACTAAAAAGCTTCTCTGGTATGTCTGTATGTATGGTATGGTATGTCTCATGTACTCTTTTACTAGAGTGCAACTGATTGGTATTGAATTTATCGAAATGTTCTTATCCAGTAAAAATCATGTTGGCCAGTGGTAGAGTCAAGCATCAGCTTTTGTTGTTGCATGAATGGGCCGGCTCGACCGGGGAAGTTCCACGACCTCACAGAATACCGGCGTGACGTAGAAGTCTAACAAACTTCTGCGTTTCGTCTGGTGAGTGCAGGTAACCGGAGGCCCACACACCCCCCTCCCCCAATTCTGGGGGGGGGGGTCACTCTAAGGCCGGCAACACATCTGCTATACCTCTATTACGGGTGTTCATCAAAAAAATGTAATACCTGTCTATGCTTATTCATCTTCTGAAAAGATATTTTGTTAACTTTGTTCGCATGTGCACACTATTACCAAGAACTTTAAGTATGCTTAAGAAAATTCAGTCGTTCTATGTCGGAAAACTTGTTAAAGTAATGCCTTCAACACTGACGTCGTACATTATCGCGAAGTTTAAAGTCCGCTTTTATGAAGGAGCTTCTAAATCTTTTACTCTTACTTGGACATTGCTGAATACACCGTTGTAGACTAATTTTGTAATTGATTAAATTTGTAGAATTCATTACAATTACATTAAACAATCACAATTCATTACATTAAACAATCACTATTCTCTATGCTGTCTAAGTTTGACGACCACAATCGACCCAACGCGATGTCATTCGCTTGATTAACTCCTCCACTGTTCAAACTACACTACCACGGAATTCCTTGCCCGATCGTATAAGACAAGCATCGAGTAAGCCGTGCTTTAAAATGTTATTTCGTGAGTATGTATTTGACGACCTCTGTGGACAAGTGGCGTACGTTCCGGTTTTAATGGTGTCGCTATCTCATGGGTCCCGGGTTCGATTCCCGGTCGGGTCAATGTAGAAAAAAACACTTTTTCTACGTTTTCTCGGGTCTAGGTGTTTGTGGTACCTTCACTGTTTCTGATTCCATATTACAAGTGCTTAAACATTTACTTTGGGATAATACCAATATATGTGATGTTGTTCTTATCTATCTATTTACGTATGTATAATGTATATATATTTTATGTACGTATGTTCATGTAACTCTTTATTTATATAATGCTTTTATGTATGTCTAAGGATTGTAATACTAATCAAGCCGACATAACTAAGTCCTACCGCTACGTCTATTTTTATCTCTGAACGCGATAAACTCTAAAGAGACCGAACGAATTTCCACAAGGGTTTTACTAATTGATTTAGGGGAGATATATTGAGTTTAATTATAATAAATATAAATACATACACCGATGTTATTTTGTTTAGTTGTAAAATTCCTTATGGTTATGTGTATGATGACGTCAGTGAAGTAAATACGGTGAATTTAAGATGCATTTTACGAACTTTATTCTCGTAGGCATTTTATCCATTAGCGTTTATTAACACTTAATTTAAATTAATAAGTAATAAGTTTAGCTAAGAAAATTATTTGTGTATTATATATATAGTATATAAGAAAATTATTTAATAATGTGTTTTTTGTTCTGTTTGAAGCGGTTAAATAATAAAAGAGTAAAAAGTTATGGACATAATTTTATATATTTAAATAAAACATTGAAAAAATAATAGGATAAAGTTGTAAAAGTTTTATCGCTTCTACTAATTTAATTATGGTAATAAATAAATTTTAATATAAAATAATAATGTCAAAAGAATGTTTCTATTTAAATAGTGCTGCTGTGAAGAAGTCGTTGTATTTGCATATACAGAAAATACAATTTTCCCAGACAGTCTTGACAGGGGTGTAATTTAATAAAAAATACAGAACATCGTTCATGTTGAATATCTCTGTTTTATCTTTTTACTTAGTTAGAGATGCAAACAGTGATAGGACCTATCTGGTTAGAATTTTTTAATTAAATTTATTAAAAGCAAAAGAAATATTAATCATTTAGAATTATCATGTTGCTATTAAGTGTTATTCATCTAATAGAATTCAGAGAGTGGCAATCAATGGTGCGTATTCCTCTGGATCGACGGTAGCTATGGGCGTACCGCAGGGCTCGATTGTCGGTCCATTTCTTTTTCTCATTTATATTAATGCGATATAGTAAATTTTTTGATGATAATGATTAAACACGATATAGTATTATTTGCTGATGATACCTCTGTAATATTTCAAATTCAACGACATATTGTTACTCTTGACGAGATAAATAATGCAATGTCAAAAATAGTCCATTGGTTCAATGCTTATAATTTACATTTAAATAACAATAAGAATAAATGTATAAAATTGTCAACCCCTAATGTTAAACATTTGGGTGATAGCAATGTACTAATAAATGGGGAAGAGTTGAGCTTTGTGGATACAGTTGTTTTTCTCGGAATAACACTTGCTGCGAGGCTTAAATGGGACCCTCATATATCCCAACTTGCGAGTAGGTTAAGCTCTGTAGCATATGCTATAAGAAAAATAAGGCTCTTAACTGGTGTACAAACGGCTAGACTTGTTTATTTTAGTTACTTCCATAGCATAATGTCACATGGTATTCTGCTATGGGGTCATGCAGCTGACATTGAAACTGTATTTGTTTCACAAAAGAGGGCCTTACGAGCTGTATATTGTCTAAATTCCAGAGCTTATCATTAGCGGCCTCTCATATCAAGGGTACTTTGATAAGGGCCGGGGCGGCATCAGAGGCAGCTGAATCGGGTAAATGGCGTAAATATGAGTCTTTGAAAGGAGACTATATAGTTTGTTCCATTTGCCGTAGAGACAATCGGTCCGTGGGGTCCCCGCGCGATGCAGTTTCTAAAGGAATTGTATCCGCGACTTATCGTTGCCACTGGTGACAAGAGGGCTGGTTCTTTTCTCGCTCAACGGTTAAGTCTAGCCACTCAACGTGGAGATGCAGCCAGCGTTCTTGGTACTATGCCACGAGGAGTAGGGCTCTACGATTATAATAGTTTTTAGTTAATAAGTATTGTAAATATTTTTTTAGAGTCCAAAATTAAGTAGAAGACAGCAGCGTCTACGGTGCAAAGTGTACTGGTCCACCAATCCGAGCCAAAACGTGGCGATTATGGTAAATCATTCCTTACATCAATTATACTAATATATATTATTGCATATATATATTAATGCACTGCAGAAGGAGAAAAGTTATCATACTTCTTAGATCGATAATCTTTTTATCGCTCGATAACACGAAGATAAATAGATACAAAATAAATAAATCACCATAGCCGTGTGGTTCGATCCCCAGGTGGCACACTCGTACCAATGTGTTTTTCAAAAACTTTGGTACGAATTATATCGTTGGTTTGAACATAGAGACGGGCTCACCATCTGTCAAATTGTCCCGAAAATATCTTCGGTGGAAGGTGGGTCAAAGGGACTCAATTGTCTAGACTAGACCTCTGTCTACCCCTGTACTGGGAATTGCGTGAAGATATCTATTTATTTATTTTATAAAATAAATAAATGAAACTTTTTTAATTATCTATATTCATTAGTTAAGTCACGATAGCCGAGTAGTAGGGTGGTCGGAATTTCGAGTCAAGAGATCCGAGTTCGATCCCCAGGTGGCAGGCACGTACCAATGGGTTTTTCTAAAACTTACGTATGAATATCGTTGGCTTGGACATAAAGACAGCGACGGGCTCACCACCTGTCACGTTGTCCCGAAAATATCTTCGGAGGAAGGTGGGTCAAAGGAACTTCATTGTCTAGACTAGTCCTCTGCCTACTCCTGTATTGGGAATTGCGTGAAGATATTTATTTATTTTTATATTTATAACAGTGGTAGAGCCACGCATCAGCTTTTGTTGTTGCATGAATGGGCCAGCTCGACCGGGGAAGTACTACGACCTCACAGAATACCGTCGTGAAATAGAAGTCTAATAAACTCTTGCGTTTCGTCTGGTGAGTGCAGGTAACCGGAGGCCAACACACCCCCTCCTCCAATTCTGGGGGGTGGGGCACTCTAAGGGTGGCAACGCATCTTCTATGCCTCTGGTATTGCGTGTGTTCATGGGCGGCGGTAATCACTTACCATCACGTGAGCCACCTGCTCGTTTGCCTACCTTTTCTATAAAAAATATTCATTAGTTAATAAACTATCCAGATGTTGAAGTCATGTCGTTTACTTAAATGAAATGAATTACGAACTTTTTTACATTAACTATGCACGTCAGCGTCAAAGCAGATTGCATGAAACTTTAATGCAACTAAGTAATGAAGCTTTATATAGTTTCGTTCACGTAGTTAAACACAATATCATTCTTTCTGTAGTATGGTATTGTAAGACTTTCTTATGTTCTTCATTATAAGAGTATATAATAGAAGGCCATAAAAGGTAAAAGGTTGTAGTTAAAAATTAATGACTTGCGATACATAACGCGGTGCTGGTACCGACTTTGTTGCATGGCAGGGCAACCAGAGTCTGACAGAAGAAGCATAAAAGCAAGTTGAATGCAGTGGATATTGCTATGTTACTTACCAAAGTGCGCAGATACTTTGGCCGACCGAAACCAAAACGAAGAAATTCGTAATATGATTATATGACAAGTTTGAAAGATGGTTTTGATCAATGAAATGCGCGTGCTTCGATTGTTTGGATATATTGAGCGAATGAGTGAGAACAGAATGGTGAACAAAATATACAGCGCGATAGTTAACAATAAAAGGGGGTTAAGTAGGCCGACACTAAGAGACTAGAGCAAATTGCAAGAAGAGGGGAGAGATGAAAATAAATTGATCGTAAAAATAATTACTATTCATTAATTCAATGTTAGATATACATGTAATTAGTAACATAAATATACCACAAATATACAACATTTACATAAACATACTTAAATAAATACATATACTTAAATAAATAATTTGTACATACTTATATATTCCTTGTAGCATTCCTAAAGTAAGAAATATTCAGATAAATTTTTCAAAAAGTAAAAACTTTTTTAACAACGGCACAGTTAGCGAAAAAAAATGTTTTTCAATACTTTCCATCAAAGTCTGGCCAGCTACGTTACTTTTTTATATGAACTTAAATTTAAAAATCGAACACAAAGCGACAGTCATTTTTACATCGATTTGTTTCAGTTTCCCAGTAATACTGATTTGTTAGTGATTCGACCTTGGTCTGGGAAAAAATTCAAAAGTTTTATGAAATCGTTATATTTTAAATAGTAAGTGAGTGAGCAAGCATACAGTGCGCAGAAGTATAAGGTTGATATGAACTGGTCAAAACTCCAAAACATAAGACAGCATCGTTTATAACTTGAACGCGAACATCCTCGGACATGAACGAACAGGTGCTGCTGAGTGTGGAGTGCTCTTAAATCAGATCGATGGAAGGCAAAGCACATGGAGATGCAAGGAAGAACGGTAAATTTAGACTAATTTTTAAATTACGGTGGCATATGGGGATGGCTCTGTTATGGTTTGGGGATATATAACTTTCGGAGCTCGTACGGAGCAATGGTCGGTGGTGATATTATGACTACTGATAGGATCTGGGATGTTATATCACTATTTTATTATTGGTACAAGCCTCCGGGATCGAACTCGGGTTTCCAGATCCGAATTCCGGTCACCTAAACACTCGGCTATCGTGACCATTAAGAGACTACTGAGTGATATTTATCTTATTAGTCACGATTGCCGAGTGGTTGGGTGTCGGCGTGTGTAGTTCCATTGTACCATTGACTTGCAAACTAATGCAGCGATAGGTTCACTATTGTAAAGGGTGGGTTAAAAGGACTTAATTGTCGAGATCTCTGTTAATCCCAGTATTAGGAAAATGCGTAAAGGTAATTTCTTGATTTTGTAGCTATTTTATTACTAGATTCTGACGTGTTATCGCGTCAGAATCTTGGCTTGTTATCAGTCAAATGGGTGTCTACTGAAAGTATACAGTTTCAATCAAAAATAATTTTCGAAATCGATTCAAATACAACGGAGTTATGAGGTAACAAACATAAAAATAACCTACAAATGAATACAGAACCTTCTCATTTTTTTAACACTTCTTATGACAGCCACGGGAAAACGGGGATGGTAAATTGTTAAGCCGCTACCATACGATAAATTAATTATTAAACTGTATTCACCGGGGAATAAAATCGTTTACGATTTAAAAGTAGACTCATTAGTTCATGTTGATATTCATTTAGAACAAGACAAAAATATCAAACGATACAACAAAGTAAATTACGTCGAGTTAAAGCAAATACGAATATAGCAAATTATTCCCGCTTTTTCTCCGTTGACAGGAATATGCTTAATTTGTCTATTCAGGTTACATAAATATGGAATTATACACTAAAAGAAGACTAAGAGACTAAAGAAGGAATAATAATGTTTATTAATAATACGTTAGAAAAAAATATCTTCACGCATTTCCCAATACAGGGGTAGATAGAGGTCTAGTCTTGACAGTTAATTCCCTTTGACCCATCTTTCACCGAAAATATTTTCGGGACAACGTGACAGGGGGTGAGCCCGTCGCCGTCTTTATGTCTAAGCCAACGATATATTTCGTACATAAGTTTTAGAAAACTCATTGGTACAGGCCTGCCACCTGGGCATCGAAGTCGGATTTCTTGACTCGAAATTCCGACGACCCAACCACTCGACTATCGTTACTTCTACAATACGTTACCGACACCAAATTCTGCATTCTTTCTTTGTCACTTTCTCGAAAATGTGTTTTAATCTATTTCATTAAATAATAATACTTTCACGCTATTCCTAATGCCCCCAGTATTAAACGGGAACCAGGCAATTAAGTGCTTTTGACACACCTTTAATCAGACATATTTTTTTGGACTACATTAAAAATTGTAAGTCTATCGCCGTCTTTATATCCGAGCCAACGATATAAACCGTACATACTTTTTGGGGTCTCTTGGCTCGAATTCCTACCACCCAACCTCTCGGTTATCGTGACTTACTGTTATTTTTATTTCGTAAAGTTGGGTTTAAGTGCATATATCTATACATATGAATAAAATTTGAGTATCTGTTTGTAATATCGAAATAACCGTTTTGTACTACGTGTATATGAATATATACGGTACATACACCAAATTAACAATTTTAACAATTTTTGTCTGTCTGTATGTTTGTCTGCCTGTCTGTTTGTCTGTTTCTTCCGGCTAATCTTTGAAACGGCTGGTTTTTCACAGGACTTTCACTGACAGATAGCTAATGTTATAAGGAGTAACATAGGCTAGGTTTATTTTAGAAACATAATTAGGGTTTCGCGTTATGTGTCAAACTGCGGGCAAAGCCGTGGGGGCAGCTAGTCGTAAATAAAAACATTTACCCATATTTATTATTTCATAGTATACAGGATTTATAAAAGTGAACATCGACCAAAAATATATAATATTTTAACGTTGGCGAGCGTGGGTTTTGTGCATTTGTAGAATATTTTTAAAACACGACGAGAATCGAATTAGTTCAAATGTTTGTATTTATAAAGTCACGATAGCAGAGTTTTTGGGTGGTCGGAATTTCGAGTCGAGAGACCCGAGTTCGATCCCCAGATGGCAGTACCAATGAGTTTTTCAAAAACTTATGTACGAATTTCATCGTTGGCTTGGACATAAAGACGGCGACGGGCTCACCACCTGTCACGTTGTCCCGAAAATATCTTCGGTGGAAGGTGGGTCATAGGGACATAATTGTCTAGACTTGACCTCTGTCTACCCCTGTATTGGGAATTGCGTGAAGATATTTATTTATTATTATTATTTGTATTTACAACAAATCAATAAAGTGGGCATAAAATGAGCACGTTCCTTAAAGATAATAAAAGATGACGATTTGTCAAGTATTTATTACTTACTCAATCCGTGAATAAGGTTTTTGTTCAATTCCAAGTGGCCGGATTGTTGCTCTGTTCCATAAAGCATGTTCGCATAAATTCAGACATTAATACAATTAACTCGGGCTCAGAAATTGGAAATATCACAACAAAATTAAATGAAGTCATCAACACGCTTTCCATTTTTTTGATTATCTTTCCAACATTCCTAATACTAGGGTTAAACAAATTTCTAGACAATTTAGTCCTTTCAACCCACATTCCACTAATGAAGACATTTCATTTTTGAGTTGTATGTTAAAGATAGGAGGCTTAAGCATTAAGCATTACAGGGAAGTTGAACCAGCGCTATAACGTATTAAAATTCCATCCATTTATTACTAGAGAGCAGAATAACTTCAATTCTGTGCAATTTTTTCATTTATTTTAAATCACATAAGTTATGCTGAACTTATTGTTATTAAATTAAGGAGAAAACCCCTCCCGTGTCTGTTGAAATATTGAAAAAAAATATCTTTAATTTAATACTTCAATTCTACTATATACAAAGTAAAATAAATATATTGCAATTGCAGTTTCAAGGCCTCTTACACTTTAGCCGCCTCTTATGACACTATCTAGAATTACAAAAGGAAGAGGAAAAAATATTTCTTTGCTATTTAATTAATTTGATTGTACTTTATTTGTTCCACCAACATTTATACGACGTAGGAGAAAAAGGCTCTGTTGGCCCATGCCCGAGTTATAATAAATGCGTAAGTTTTTACTGTTTGTTATTCAATTACGCCAGCAGCCGAATGAATATGGATTAAATTTGGCAGGTATACTCGTAATATAGTCTAATATACATACTATCGTTCATGTGGGAAAGATCTCATTTTGATTTGATTTGCTATATACGATGAACATTGATTACTTTTTGTCACGGGAATATAATAGATAGTAATTTTTAGATCGCGGACAAAGTCACGGAAAGAAACTAAATATATTAATAAATGTTACTAACAACATACTAAGTATTTTAGATAATTCTCCTATGGAATGCCAGCATGCAAATGCACCTGTTCTTCAACGAGCTACGTTGCAGTTCCATGTAGGCTTAAACATAAATTACTTCTTTTATACCTGACACAACGTACCGGAGACCTTAATTTTTGCCAAATTTCAAGGTTTGAGGTCAATAGGAAATAGGTTTTAAGCTTTACCTTTTATATTTTTGTATTTTTTAAGCTTTACCTTTTATAACTCCCTGAGATCGTGAACCTACTTTTTGATATTAATAACGACATGATACATTCCTTAGAAAAGGATTTTACTGGAGCTAAAAATTTATTTATAATTCACGAAAGTCTTATCTTACATCTTAAAAATCGTAAAACTGTAAGCAGACTATCAAAAGTTCTAATTGCACATAAAATCTATATTTGATTTTTAGAGCAATTTCTAACTTCTAATGTAAATAACATTTTTTTGTTTGGCTAACTTCTTATATAAATAACATTAAAAATAAAATAAATACTTACATAGATAGGGAAAAAATTACACATATTGCTTTGATCCCAAAGTAAGCTCTTATTTAATGGGACCAGAAACTACGAAGGTACCACAGCCTTCTCCAGGCTTCTATGTGAGACACGATATCTACTGTGATAAGCTCCAGTGTTTTTTTTTCATTCTAGGTTGTTATTTTAATGATATTTTATATGCACGCAAGGTTGTGTACTCCGAGTGGATTGAAGTTCACAAACTCGTCCTTACAGTCTTAGTTAAAGTATCGTTCTTCGTGATTTTTTAGTAATAGATTTTTTTTTATTTATAAACCGATCGAAATAAAAAAATATAAAATTTTATAAGATATATTAGTGAAGGATTCACTCAAATCGGTTAAGCCGTTTTTGAGATTAGCGCACACTCACGCCAATAAATAAATTAAAATAAATATCTTCACGCAATTCTCAATACAGGGGTAGACAGAGACAACAAGACAATTAAGTCCCCTTGACCCACCTTTCACCGAAGATATTTTCGGGACAACGTGACAGGTGGTGAGCCCGTCGCCGTCTTTATGTCCAAGCCAACGATATAAATCGAACATATGATTTTTAAAAAACCCATTGGTACTACCACCTCCCACTTTGGGATCGAACTCGGGTCTTTTCACTCGTTATTCCGACAACCTATCTATCTTGACTATCGTGACTCTCACAAACAAACAGACAAGAATTTTAAAAATCAATGTTTTGGGTACTATTACGTATTATGTTGATAAAGTCCACCAATAATGGTTTTCTCAAATTAGAGAGAAAATAATATTATTGAGTATATGTATAGATTTAACCGATTTCTTGGCAAAACATTTCGATTTTTTTTAAGATTTTATTGTACCTTTATTAAAAAATTGTACCGATGAATATACAACACACTTCTATTTTTGAAGTCAAGTCAAAATAGGTTATCAATAACTATACTACCAGATGATCAGAGAAACTGAAAAATACCGCTTATTTTTCCAAATCAAATACTTTTCGTTCGTATTGTCAAATTGTTGTTTAATTATGTAGCGAGGTCCTTGGTGAATTAGTAAACAAATCCACGACCAGGTCCGGTTTATTTAAGTCCGCACGTTCTTCAATTCTTTATGTATCGTATTGTTTTTCTCTGTGGCACGCTCATTGTCCTAGAGCAAACAATGGCTCGGTTTACTAACAAGACGACGCCTGGAAAAAGTTTCGAAGCGGACAAAACAAATGAAAGAAGCTTTATTTTAACCCTTTTTGCCTATACTTGCGCGTAACAGGTTCCAAAGCTAATAAAACGGGGTCCATTGCGGTTGGATGGCCTGACTTTTGCACGAGGATTAAAGTATGTATGTTCGAGCAAAAAATTCTCTTGTTCGACCCTCGTTCTCTCGGACCTTCCCTTTTTAAGGGTCTTACCCTGAGTTTGTTAGGCAAATTAATTTTAGAAGTAAATTTTATTTTTAAATTATGAGAACAAAAATACTTCTTAGTTTTTGGCCTGATATAAAAATTTTATACTAGTAATTTTAATACGGGCAATTATTATAATACTTTTAATGTTACATCTGTGGCATACAACAGAATCTTAATTTTGGTATTTGTTTGAGTTTTAAATCGGAACTAAAATCGAAATTCCATTTCGTTTATTAAGTACTCGCCAGAGAACACGGTTTATTCTTGAAAGTTTAATAACTTTCGATAATGGTGAAGGTATGAAATAGAAAGAAGAATAGGGAAGAACATGAAGGAATATTTATATATCTTATAATATACCAGAGAGAAGATATGTGAAGGAGCGTTTAAATTGCGATGCTGTAGTGTACTGCTTATTCGCTATCGAAAACAGCTTATTATATGAGGATATTTAGATCCCAATAGCTAAGTTGGTAATTACTCTGTCAAAGCAAGGATTGAAAGCAAAGAGGTTGTTGGCTCAAATCCCGCTAGGGTAATGAATACGAATAGGAATGTTTGTAGGAGAGTACTAGAGTGTAAGAAAGTATATGTGTTTCTATCTAGTTACCACCGAGTTGCTAACACAACGGACGACGATTTTTTTTGTATACTAACAAGTGGGCCTAGTTGCACCAATAAAGAAATTATTATTATAAATAAAAAAATAAATATCTTCACGCAATTCCCAATACAGGGGTAGACAGAGGTCAAGTCTAGACAATTAAGTCTTTGACCCACCTTCCACCGCAGATATTTTCGGGACAACGTGACAGGTGGTGAGCCCGTCGCCGCCTTTATGTCCAAGCCAACGATGAAATTTGTACATAAGTTTTTGAAAAACTCATTGGTACTGCCACCTGGGGATCGAACTCGGGTTTCTCGACTCGAAATTCCGACCACCAAATAACTCGGCTATCGTGACTTTTTAAATTATTATTATTATTATTATTATATTGTATTATGGTTCTAAATGTACAAAGAATAAGGTGTGGTCGACAATATAGCAAGATAAGTGTTTTTTATTGCAACCCTTCGCAAGTAGACTATTCACAAGTTTATTAACGTGTTTAATTGTTCAAAAATAATATTATTTATTATGTCGTGAAGGGCCTGTCATATCAACGTATGAACAATCATCCTTCGGTCCGTGGTTGTCGCAAAAGGGCTATTAAGGCAAATCTTGACCATGGAAATGGTTACCGACAAATGGTTTTGTGACACTCAATATTACTTCATCAATAAATCAAATAAGATAAAAAATAATTTGAAAACTCATTATATAATTTCTGAAGTAACAATAAGTTTTTAACCAATAAAGCAAGGGTCGAGCTCAGCTGACCTTTTGTTGGCTCCGTCTTTAACAGATTTGTACAGCAAAGCCCCTTAACCCCTAAACTTAACCCCCAGAATACCCTTGTTTTTTGCTCTGATGTCAAGATTGAATTACTTTATCCAAGTTAAATTCAAAGAAAGGTTTGTTCGATTTGTAATAAAAGAAAATAAATGATCTGTAGTTTAGCGTATCATAATTTTT
The DNA here is from genome assembly GCA_029286605.1 of Sericinus montela. Lineage (NCBI taxonomy): Eukaryota > Metazoa > Arthropoda > Insecta > Lepidoptera > Papilionidae > Sericinus > Sericinus montela. Next base: position 5,154,959 of record JAGSMR010000035.1, on the reverse strand, counting down.
TTTGTAGATTTGAAAATTTTTCAATTTCAAAATTTTACTTTACACACTTTTTAATTACACTGTTGTCAAATAACATTATCATTAAATGTCCAAATATTATCATTTTTATGTCAACAATTAAATAAATCTGAGATAGAGTAATAACATTTAATTAATAGCCACAAATTCAAAGCCAGATTTTCTCCTCAATCTAATAGCATTCATCTTTGATTTCTAGCGGAATTGCATTATATACACGCCCATACATTACGTAACAGTTATTACAATATATTTTAGTTTTTGGAATACTTGTTGTGTGAAATTGAAAGTTATTGTGTCGTGAACAGTTTAAAATAAAATAATAATGGATAAAATAACAATCGATAAAAATATCTTTGACACGACAGCAAACAGCAACAAACCGTGAAAATCGAATAGATAGTTTCGAAAATAATCTTTAGCAAAAACGTGATACGAAAATTATATATAATAGATGTATTGTTGGATTACTAGAATTGTTACTTAGAGAATAAATAATGGATGAAATATAAATAGCACAGCGGTGAAGTAAAATAAATGAAATGAAGTAAAAGAATCGACCACGGTCTCGTACGTGTCGGACTACACTTCAATACCTTTCAATATAAGAGCGCTTTTATGCCACGCGATTGAAATATTATAATACGAATTCTAGAAACCTATCAAAGGATTATGAGATTATTGGTATGGAAAATGAAATAAATCGAGTATTTTTGTATTTTTAATGGAAATTTCAATTACATTTCCATTAAAGGTTATTATTAATTTAAAATATTTCAAATGAATACCATAGGGTGCTTTATAATACCTTTAAAGTTTAATTTCGTATTATAAGATTTTGTATCCCATACAAGCTGTACAGTTTATTGTTTATAAACCTATAATAAAGAGTAATTTGACCATTATAATCCTTGTTATTATGCATTATAGTCATAGATAGTGCCATGATATCCCAATCCGATATTAAGTGCTAAATTTATTATGAGTTCGGCATTCTAGAAGTATCATTAGAGAACCTGACCTTCTAAAAAATTAATATCTTCACGCAGTTATCAATACAGTACCCCTGTCAGAGGTCTAGTCTAGACAATTAAGTCCCTGTGACCCACCTTCCACCGAAGATATTTTCGGGACAACGTGATAGGTAGCGAGCCCGTCGCCGTCTTTATGTCTGAGCCAACGATGTAATTCGTACATAAGTTTTTTTTGAAAAGCCCATTTGTTCGAGCCTGCCACCTGTCACTTGACTCGAAATCCCGATCACCCATCCACTCGGCTATCGTGACGACTTCTGAGAAATAATAAAAACAGTTTTGTTAACACGTAAAGTCTGGCATTTAGCACGCATTGGACAAGCGTGGCGGGCGTTTACCAGCTCTATTCTTTTTACAGGAGATCATGAAGGTCACCTAATGTTAAGTAATTAAAATTAAAATAAATACGTACAAAGACAGGGACAACATCACATACATTGCTCTGATCTCAAACTAAGTAGCTAAAGCACTTGTATTATTGAATCAGAAACAACGAAGGTACCAAGACCACCCAGACACGAGACAATGTAAAAAAGTGGTTTTCCATATTGTTCCATATGGTCGGGGATCGAACCCGGGACTTCAGCGCTAGCGACATAGTGAAAACCGGTGTGTACGCCACACGTCCACGGAGGTCGTCATGTAATTGGTAACCGATGCACATGTTTGCTCGCGACACCTGAGCGATGTCTACTTTTTATGCCAATCTTTGATCGAAATATAAATATGACATATGTAGTGTGAACACGTAACCTCTCTAACCAAGGTTTACGTTTTTGGTATAAACTTTTATTCCACGACAAAAAAAGAAAAACAAGTTGGTGATCAAAGCACCAGACACCTCGCACTTAAGACGTCTTGATGACATAAGTAATTAAGTGAATATATTAATAATTCCTACGTAAAGCCAGTCTTTATCCAATTTGATTCAATTATTCAGCCAAGAGTCGACAGCCTACTTTAGATTATTAATTTTATTTGAATTAATTTTATTTGAATCTAAGATAACACGTTTCAATGGTACACTCGTAATATCTGGAATTTACGAAGTTTCAACTACAAGATTATTTTAGTTCAATCTTCTAAGTATGTGATGTAATCATGTGTGTGTTAATTTTTATAATAACCAAGGTTGTTTAAAAACTCAATACGTAATAAACCAACAATTTACATTTTAGTCGTACAATTTAATTTCTGTTTCTGTTAACCAAACCAATTTATATATGATAATAAATATATTTATGCCATTCCCAATACTGAAGTAGACAGAGGTCTAAAGTCCTTACCTCTTACAGAATATAATTAATTAAGAGATACTTTAATTTTTATGCGAAAATTAGTTAGCGTATTCAAAGAATCTTATGACGGTAGGCTTATCGTGGGGTACTTACTAACGGCAAGTGAAACCCCTTAAAATACTACAATGTCCTCCGAAAGATGGCGTTAACCATCTCGAAATAAAGTCGATATAAATTAAGCGGACCGGTGACGAGCAGCACCGTCTAAGGTGCGAGGTGAGCAATCCGCTTCTCCGAGGGATTACGGCAAATACTGAACAACCAAAAACTGAACTAACAAGGTTACGGGGAGGCCTATGTTCTACATTGCCAGTTTTAAGTTAAATATATCAAATTGACATCTATTTTACAACAAGCAAACCAGTTATTTAATGTACAATTATGTTAATAATAATAAATTTATTGTACAGCAAATAATAGGAAAAATACAAAATATTTATGTGAAAAATTGGATAAGAAAAGGTAACATTATTGCTACATAAAATACAATTTCTACCATGCAACAAATATGACAATTTTAAAAACACAAATAAGTGGTCACAGTATCGTGGGTAAAATATATTAAAAAAATACATGTAGTTTTCATAGATGTTTTTATTTAAATCTGATCTCGTGATATCAGTATTTTCCATCCCTTTTCCATACATGGGTGTCATAAGATACGACTGCAAATGGCAAAGGCTTAAACTAATATAAAGTGCTAGAACAAAACATTATGCTACTACCGTAGCGGTACCAAAACCTTGATATAATGGCACTATGATGTATGTATGATTTGTATCAAAATGAATTATTTATTTTTATTTTATTTTTAATTAAACATTGTTACAAGTGCTTATGAATTCTTCCAATTCGCGGTTACCCTACTGCTTGCCTTCCGTGACGACAAGGGCAAATTCTCCCATACGGAAGAGGCCTATGAGCTGCAGTGTGCACTGTTTTTTTTTTACGTTAAAATTTTGCAAGATCTTGTAAAATTCTTGGATTTTTGTAAATTGCGGGAAGATATTGTTTAATGACAGATTAGGGCAAACAGAGGTCCAGACAATGTCCTTTCAATACTTCTGTCTCCGTGTACATTTTTTTTAGGACAATATGACAGGTCGTGAGCTTTTGTGTCCTAGCCAACGATATAAATCGTAGATAAGTTTATAAAAAACTCATTGGTACGAGCCTACCACGTAGGGATCGAACTCGGATCTCTCGACTGGAATACCGATTACACAACCACTCGGCTTTCGAGACTAGTTCCTTTTATATAAAATTTTAAATGATTTAAATATTTTATGTACCTTATATACTACAAAACCTTTTAAGAGGGATATAACTACACAAAATACAATTAACTGACGAGACAGCTCCAAGTGATTGCTTTAAGATAAATATATCTCCGCGATACAAATTCTTTGTATTTTGTTCTCTTTTTATCCTGTTTTATTTTCCATTGTGGTAAGACAAATAAACTCATTATTTAGTTAAAGGTAGAAATAGAAAAATGTTTGCTTTATTATATCAGTTTACTTTCCTATTTATACAGGTCATAGAAACAAAACAATGGAACGTTTGTAGGTTATTTATACACAAGAGATTTAAACTACGTTTTGTGTTGAATAAATAATGTATTAATATTAGATTCGAAGTAAGTTCCTCTGGTACGTTATCCCAAAATGCTTCGGGGAAACGTGGGTCGAAAGAACATATTTGCCAATACACCTGTCTATTCCTATATACAGAAAATGCGCGATAATATTAATAAATTTAGACTCAAGTAGCCGTGATTCGTGACCTAAAAATGGCTTCTGTCAGATAGTGGGATGACATATTTGAATGAATGAATGAATGAATGAAATATACTTTATTTGTATTTTGTATTGTATTGATATTGAGTCTTGTACACTAACAACAAATGGTATTATGACAAACAAAAATAAAACGTAAAATAGGGGGTTTTATAGCGAAGTAGCCAAAAAAATAGGAAATAAAAACACAATTAACACTTAAAGTCACCATAGCCTTCTTAGCACCTAGTTCTTTCTTTCAATTATATCGTTGGCTTGGACATAAAGACGGCGACGGACTCACCACCTGTCACGTTGTCCCGAAAATATCTTCGGTGTAAGGTGGGTCGAAAGGACTTAATTGTCTAGACTAGACCTCTGTCTACTCTTGTATTACGCATTGCGTGAAGATATTTTTTTATTTATTTATAATTAACACTTAAAAAAGTTAAATCTATGTAATAACTGGACCAAAATAGTTGACTGATGATGATGTACCTAGTCAGGTCATAAATTCTGTCACATGTTTAACCTAAAATAATTAAAACAAGTTAATTCATTATGTAACTATTAATAAACCAAAATGAACTTAACAAAACATAGATTCTTATAACGTTAAAGTTTATTCTAAATGACCTCCGTGATTTTGAATACAGGCCTTCAATCTGTGCGGCCAGTCGTCTATCGCAGCACGAACAAGGTCCATGTCAATATCGGCGGCTGCCTTAATCAAGGATGTCTTGAGTGACTCCAAATTGGGATAAGGCTTTGAGCACACCTTTTCCTCCAAGTGTTGCCATATCTTGTAATCTAACGGATTCAAATCTGGAATCACCTTTCTCGCAAAAATGTACCTCTGTTAAGCTCCAATAAGAAACTCCCAACCATACCATGAGCGAGGATGGAAAATGACTTCGTTGGACACGCGGAATACGGTTGCTCGCTTCTTCACTACTGTGTGCGTACACCTTATCATTTTGTTTGTTGTAGCTCTCTTCTACGGTAAAAAATTTTTCATCCGAAAAAAGAATTTCCCGATATTTTTTTCCCGCGTACCGCTTAAACAAAGCGCGGCATCTCTTCAGTCTTAGGTGCATTAGACGAGCATTCAAACAATATCCTGTTTTTCTTCGATATGCCCGAAGCCTTAAGTTTTCATTTTACACCATTTTCACCGTGGTTCTGCTTAACCCCATCTGAAGGGCCAACAGTTTCTGCTTACGTTTGGGATTTCTTTGAATTCGAGCCTTCACAGCTTTTATCACTGCTGGAGTTCTACCAGACCGAGGGCGACCACTTCTTGACCTGTCATCTACACTAGAGTCTTCATTGTATCAATTGATGGTACGATAAACGAATCTTTTGGTTATATTCAAATTTTTCAGTATGTCAAAAACTTGAATTGGCGCGTTACCGCAACAATGCAACGCAATAACTGCAACACGGTCTTCTTTAAGCGTCCACTCCATATTTAAAAATGAGTAAAATTCTAAAAAGTATGTAGTTTTATTTTCATGAACAATTCAAAATTCGAATTCAATAAAAATTTCTGTGGCCAGCATTGTAAAAGGAAAGTTTTTACTGTGTGACAATACTTATGACCTGACTGTGTATATATGATGGTATTATAAATGTATTACGTAGAATATAGTAAGATCGCTAATCTGAATGCCATGAAAGGCGACTTTGGCAAATGAGGTACAGTTTAAGCGAGTTATATTCACACAATGAACTATTTCGGGCATTTATTTATTTATAACATAATAACTAACTTTAATTTCTTCTTCGTGGAAGATAGACCGTGAGATAAAGCGAGCCCAGTTTTACTACAAAACAAACTTTATTTACAATAAATATAAACAATCTGATATTTATGAGTCACGATAGCCAAGTTGTTGGGTGGTCAGAATTTCGAGTCGAGAGACCCGAGTTCGATCCCCAAGTGGCAGTACCAATGAATTTTTCAAAAAAAAACTTATGTACGAATTTAATCGTTGGCTTAGACATAAAGACGGCGTCAGGCTCACCACCTGTCACATTGTCCCGAAAATATCTTCGGTGGAAGGTGGGTCAAAGGGACTTAATTGTCTAGACATCACCTCTGTCTACCCCTGTTATTGGGAATTGCGTGAAGATATTTTTTTTTATTTATATATTTATCAAGAAGTAAAAAATAATGCAAGAAGTACAAAGGATGCAAGATAAATCGGAAAGATTTCTATGGGAGGCACAATGCGGATTTAGACCTGGAAGAGGATGCACGGATCAAATGTTTTCTCTCCGCATGATCGCGGAAAAACTTCTGGCTGCTAACCTGCTGTGGATCTTGAGAAAGTATTTGATAAGGTTGTAAGGAAGAAAATGTGGGAACTATTGCCGGGGTATGGTGTGGATGGTCGATTGCTAAGGGCTGTGCAGTCACTTTACTGTGACTGTAAAGCCTGTGTGCGGGATTCGCAATATGAAAGATGACCTTGTCTCAAAAATGGATAAGGGCGTGCTTCGATGGTTTGGGCACGTTGAGCGAATGAGTGAAGACCGAATGGTGAAGAAAATATATAGCGCGAAAGTTAATATTAAAAGGTGTCGAGGTAGACCGAGACTAACTTTTGAAGACCATGTGAGCAAATTGCTCGAAGAGGGGAGGGTCAAGAGTACTCGGATACCTAGACGTGCATGTATGAAGAAGATCGTGACACTTGGCGATCTGTTCTCTCTGGCTACCCCGTCAGGGATTGTGCGTGAATATAAAAAAAAAGAAGTAAAAAATATTATCAAGACCCCTTATACTGTGGTACATAAAGTCCTTTCGTCTGGCATTTCACCAGACATTTTTCGCCGTCTTTGTGACCAAAATAACGACATATCATCTACTGAAAATGTATAATCCGTTATCCTATCATTGACCTATTATGTATTTTGAATCCTTAGAAATTAAAAAGTCACGATAGCCAAGTTGTTGGGTGGTCGGAATTTCGAATCAAGAGACCCGAGTTCGATCCCCAGGTGGCAATACCAATGAGTTTTTTAAAAACTTATGTACGAATTTCATCGTTGGCTTGGACATAAAAACGTCGACAGGCTCGCCACCTGTCACGTTGTCCCGAAAATATCTTCGGTGGAAGGTGGGTCAAAGGGACTTAATTGTCTAGACTTGACCTCTGTCTACCCCTGTATTGGGAATTGCGTGAAGATATTTATTTATTTTATTATAAAAACAGTTAAATATATTATTTAACTGTTTTTAATTTAATCGAGTTATCTTACGAAAGCGATATTCTTTTTAACCAACAAAGTGTAGACAAGTCACGCCTAGCCTTTGTGTGCTGGGGCTCGAACTTAAACAAATTTACTCCTCACTGAAGGACCGTTCCTTTTGTACTGAAACCGTTATCGAGTTAATATAAATGAATTTATTATATTAACATTGAAATGGAAACCAGAATTCTCTGTAAAACTTGTAACAATTTTAAATGTTACTGAGTTTGAGAGAATTAAATTTAATTCGAAAGTTGAATAAAGCTTTTTTTTTAACTTTTTAACACATGCATAAATTGAAGTCATTAATTTTTTTACATTTTAACATCAGATTGGTTACGGGTTCAAGAAGGCAGATGTCTGATACTGCGATCGCTAATCCGCTTTCTAAGCATGGTGATTATGGCAAATCCCCTCTACGGGAAAAGCCTATGTCCTGCAGTGGACTTTAATAGGCCGTTATGTATGTATGTTATGTATGTATATATCAGATTATGTATGTATGTATCAGACAACTCGAACCTCAGACGCTGCTGCTCATCTTCGTACTGAACATTTTGGTCTGATATTTTTAGAGACGGTTATCCCGCCATCTATCGGTCGCCAAAACGATGTTCAAGGCCGTTTCCCTTAGTCGAATCTTACGACACCCACGGGAAGAAAGAGAGTGGCAATATTCTTCACCGTTACCACACGGTTAAATATAACATTAACTATAAAATAAATAAATATAAATATCTTCACGCAATTCCCAATACAGGGGTAGACAGAGGTCTAGTCTAGACAATTAAGTCCCTTAGACCCACCTTCTACCGAAGGTATTTTCGGGACAACGTGATAGGTGGAGAGACCGCCGCCGTCTTTATGTCCAAGCCAACGATATAATTCGTATCTAGGCTTTTGAAAAACCCATTGGTACGAGCCTGCCACTTGGGGATCGAACTCGGGTCTCTCGACTCGAAATCCGACCACCCAACCACACGGCTATCGTGACATTTCACATTAACTATTATATCATTAAACTAAATATTTAAAAACGAGTGGTTGTCATCAAGTAAAGTGTTCAATGTGTTTTAATTTAACGTCTAGACTCGGTTTATTATTACTTTTGCACGAGCCAAGGTTTAAAAGTCTATAATTACGTAGCTTTGCGTACGTTGCGTATTATACAAATGAGATTTTCTAGTATGTCATACATGAGCTTCTATTTTTGTTGCATTTATTTAAAGTGCCATAAATTTATTAAGAATTCTAATTAAATTATTGAGTTTTGATATGGAGAGACGGAATAAATTTCAATCAGAAGTATGAATCTTAACCCGCTTCGTCATCTGGTTGTAACTAGTGGGTTGCAATGCATTAAAAGGCAATGCAATGTAAAAAAATGATTGCCATGGACCAGTAAATAGTAAACTTTGGAATAAAATTTTATAGATTTTCAAGCTATCTTTGACATAAATAAAAGAGTTGATAGTATAGAGAGGAGAGTTGAGAGTACTAAAAGAACGTTCAGAATTATAACAAAATGTAAATAAGAATCTGTGTGAATCAGTAGAGCTTCTGGGACTGAATGAAATAAAAATAATCAGGAACTTCCCCTTTCTGGTATCGAAATAAGTTGTATACCAGAGTTTAAAGTGGTATAGCCACGTTTAGAAAACAATTCCGAACTGAAAAGTCAGGAATATTAAATTTTCTCTTGCAAAATAGATAATAGATGGCGCCGATACCAAAAACAAGGCATAATTACTTATGCCTTGCTTTAGAAAAGAGAATACAGATTTAAAATTTCAACTGATGCGTGTAAGACGCGGTGGCTCTGAGGTAAGAGCGTTACCACGGATCGGCGAAGGTCGCGGGTTCAAATCCCGCCTGTGTCAGTTGAAGTTTTGAAAACTTTTTTCTCTTTAATTTAACAACATATAAATACCTCAAAATAATTATAAGTCCACAAATCCCTAAACTGATGGGTTCAATCTGCTAGGGTCAATCTTCCGGATCCGCTTGAAATGCGCCTGACACCTGCTAACCGGCAATTAGAATAAACCGCGCCAAGTGAGTTCATAGCGAGAATATAAATACATAATATGGAGATGAAGCGGCGCCGACAAAATGTAAATAAGCTTACATGAAAGTGAGTCGAGTACTCTGTTGTCTAGACCTCTGCTCACCCTGGTATGGGATTTTTGTGAAGATAAACAAAACACACCTGATAAACTTATTATTTACAATTTTTAATTTAAATACTACTTAATGTTTTCGGATGGCGATCCGACACTAGTTGCCTTACGAGCTTGGGGTTGCAGATTCGCATCCCGGTAGGTTCATTCACTAAGTTGATGTGATAGATATGAAATCTTGTACTCGAAAAAGAAATGATTTTTTTTTATTTCAGAATACTAACCAAACAAATTGAAAAATAATACTCTTTTGTAGTTTTATCTTAATCCTAAAAAGTATTTTACAGGTGTATCTAAACTGTCTTTTTTAATTTTTATTCAAAAATAAACCTATCATAAAACCTAAATGCTGTAAATAAATATGTGTAATGATATTTAAAGTACTAATAAAAGTAATAACAATTAAATAGTCTAGACTTAACCATTTAGTGATTAAATTTCACCTACAGCTGACTTTTCTGTAGGCACAAATAAACACAATTCACAGTAATTGCTACTTGAGAGACGAGATTAGTCGCCTTTTATTTATTGCGACGATTTACGTGGATGAGTGGCATAAACACCGGTTTTGATGAAGTCGCTTTTTCAAGGTCCCGGGCTCGATTCCCGGTCGGGTCGATGTAGAAAAAAGCCCTTTTTATGCATTTTCTCGGGTCTGGGTGTTTGTGGTGCCATCGTTGTTTCCGATTCCCATACCACAAGTGCTTTAACATCTTACATTGGGATCGGAGCAATGTATGTGATGCTGTCCTTATCGATATGTGGACTTATATATTTATTTAATTTATTTTTAAAAAGCTGTAAAGGCTTTGCTATATGCTTCTTAAATATTTGATTCTACCAGCGATGTTATCAACGCAAAGGATCGGAATATCCATTGGGCCCTCTAATTTTCTTAAAAATTGGTTTTCGCGTCTCTCTGGACCCTTAACAAAACAAAATCCGCCTCGCAAAATCATGTTTATGTTTGTCTCAAAGAATAATAAATAAATAAATATCTTCACGCAATTCCCAATACAGGGGTAGACAGAGGTCAAGTCTAGACAATAAAGTCCCTTTGACCCACCTTCCACCGAAGATATTTTCGGGACAACGTGACAGGTGGTGAGCCCGTCGCCGCCTTTATGTCCAAGCCAACGATGAAATTCGTACATAAGTTTTTGAAAAACTCATTGGTACTGCCAATGAGTTTTTCAAAAACTTATGTACGAATTTCATCGTTGGCTTTGTCTCAAAGGAAAATATAATTCTTCGGAAACAAGCTATCCTATATGTTATGTGTTTAATTTCATACAAATCCGTTTCCTCGCTTTGGAGTGATTGAGGACACACATCCAAAACATCTAAACACAAAAATAGCTTCACGCCATCCCCAATACTAGGGTAGACATACGTCTAGAGAATTAAGTTCTTTCTACTCACCTTTTACTGACGATATTGTTAGGGACAAGTGGTGAGATTATCAATTAATTATTAATAAGAAAACTAACATTATGCTTAAAATTATTTATATAATATAAATTTACAGCATTATTTTTAGGTATCTGGACATCGTCACAATAACTAATAATAACGAAAAATTTCTTAAACTTATTCTTATTTTAGCCGTGCGTCCTAGAATATGCCACCCTCTTTCTTCCCGTAGGTGTCGTAAGATGCCACTAAGGGAGAAGCCTTAAAGATGCAATAGACTACCCAAAGACGGCGGGATAATTATCTCGAAAAATACCCGGTCAAAATTCAGCAGAATGCGATCCGCTCGTCAAAGCGTGGCGATTATGCCAAACCCTACAATTTAGGAGAGGGTTACATTTTGCTATGAACTTTTACAGCCCGTTGAATCATGATGACGATTCTTTGTTTATTGGTTTTAGGTAAAAACTGAGATAAAATTCCATCTGAGGCAAGTGGCTATTGTAGTCTCAAATGCCTGCAACCAAACCAAAAGATAAGGTTACGCTTACGTTCATCATAGCCCGTGATTTACTGGATCACTTTCTCTTCAAGCTTTTGTTCTACAGACAACATACTGATATCAAAAAGCAGAAATACAAATGTGGTGGTAAAGCAAATATACGAATGTGGTACTAAGACGTCTCCTAAGCAGAGAAAAAATCTGCCGCTTTTAAAATATTCGTTTCAATGCGGGTAATGTACATCTTATATCATGTATATTTTATTTAAACTCGCTTTTTGTATTTCAAAAGAGATATTCTACGCAAACATTGCTTTACGTAACAACAATTATGCGGACTCGAAACGCTGAGTGAGCTGGGGAAGTTAAATAACATGTTTAAAATATGTTGTTTTGTTTTAGTTTAACATTAGCGTGTTGCTCTAGTTCCAGTATGTTCAGGAATACGGGCCAAAGAGTAAAACGTAAATAAAGTTGCTTCGTTTAACTTTTTATTTGTTCCTTGCGTTTCGCATGATTTTTGTTGCTAAACTTTTGTGTTTGTCGATATGTTTTATTAATCTTGTCTCTTTGACATTACATCTGATGTGTCCTTACATCTGATGTTATTCATACATTTCGCATATCGATTATTAAAAAGTTTATTATTTGTAGCCTCTTTGTTGACGAACTCCGTGGACGAGTGGCGTAAACACCGGTTTTCAAGGTGTCGTCATCTCGAGATCTCAGGTTCGATAACCGGTCGGGTTAATGTAGAAAAAAAAAACACTTTTTCTATATTTTCTCGGGTCTGGAATTTGAACCTGTTTCGCCTAACGGAAACTAAATTTTTAATAATAAATTAAGTGTTCATTTTTGTTTTGATTTTATAAAAAATATTTTTATTAGTTTATTTTCAGACAATTTTTTTTTTATTCTTTATTGTACACCACAAAGGAAGATGAAAATAAGTACAAGTAACATATAGGTAGTACAAGAGGCGGTCTTATTACTAAAAAGCAATTTCTTCCAGACAACCTTGCTATAGAAGCGTATGAAGAAATAACGAAGAAAAGGAGGGTGGTGTACCGCTTTTATTCAAAATAGATTACTAAATGATGGCAGCCGTAATATAAAGGATTATTTTATGAATAAAGAAATAAGGAGATGGTGAAAAAAAAAAGGGAATGAAACTAAAAACGTGGGAAATGGCGTTAGGTTTCTAGATAATAGGAATTAAGAAGTTTTTTGAATGAAGGAAGAGATGGAGCACGTCGAATATGTAAGGGCAAAGTGTTCCACAGGCGGACAGCGGTAACAGTAAAAGATTTATTATAAAAGGAAGAGGAGTGTAGAGGAGTTCGGAGGGAAAGATTGACAGCGGAGCGAAGAAACCGATCATAGGAAAGGGACATATACTCAAACCGATCTTTTAGGTATTGGGGAGAGTATGGATTAAACAGCACGGAGTACAAAGCAGAAAGGATGTGCGTATTCCTGCGAAGGCGGATTGGCAGCCACTTGAGCTTCTTGCGAAATTCAGAAATGTGGTCATATTTGCGAAGCCCAAATATGTAACGAATACTAAGGTTTTGAATTCGCTCAAGTTTGTTAAGCTGCTCTTCAGTTATGTCGAGATAGCAAATATCAGCATAGTCAAGGATGGGCAAAAGTAAGGACTGAGCAAGCACAACTTTAGTAGTCAACGGTAGGAAGTTACGTAGTCTGCGTAAAGAACCCAGTGTTGCAAACATTTTACGACTAACTTCGTTAATTTGTGGAGTCCATGTCAAACAGGAGTCAAATATAACACCCAGATTCTTAAGTTTTTTGCTATAAGGGATATGAGTACCATTGAGATAAATTTGCGGTATATTAGACCAATCAATTTTAGAAATAATTCTTGGACTTCCAACAATTATTGACTGACTTTTCTTGGGATTGATACATAAACCATAAGATTTGCTCCACTTCAAGATACAAGTCAAGTCAGCATTTATCGACTCAATTGCTGTTGGCAGGGCTTCCAATGAAGATTGTTTATAAATTTGGAGATCGTCTGCATACAAGTGGTAAGAAGAAGATATGTGATTGCTTACTGAATTAATGAAAATAGCAAAAAGGAGCGGAGACAACACGCCACCTTGAGGGACGCCAGCGCCAATACTAGTCCAGGTGGAAAAAATATCCTGAACCTGGATACGTTGCCGGCGTCCTACTAGGTAACTACGAAACCAATCAATTGCAGCCGGAGATATGTTAAGAGAGCGCAAAATACCTAACAGGATTTCAAAATCAACAGTATTAAACGCATTACTGAAATCCAGCAGAGTAAGTACTGTTAACTTTTGATTTTCCATTCCATAACGAATATCGTCAGTAATTTGCAATAGTGCTGTGGTTGTACTGTGTCCGGGTCGGAAACCGGATTGCAGAGGATTGAAAAGGTTTTGATCAGATAAGTAGGAATTAAGTTGGTTATAAACAAGACGTTCAAGAACTTTGGATAGAAAGGGAAGTAAAGAAATTGGCCGATAATCAGAGAAGATCACAGGATTCGTCTTTTTCGGGATAGGAATTACATTAGCATCTTTCCAAACAGTAGGAAAAGAAGCAGTGTTCAAGGATTTATTAAGGATGGCAGTAATTACAGGGCTAAGGAAGTCAACGAGGGGGATTATCATTTTACGGCTGATACTATCAGTACCGACTGAATTCGAATGGATGGATAAGATAGCTCTCTTTACACCACAGCTGTCAAATTGATTAAGATTAAAAGCAGGAGAATCTGGAGCGGGAATACTTGAAAGGAAATTCAACGTATCATCTTTTGCTTGATTATCAACAAAAGAAGAAGAAGAGAAATGCTGGTTAAGCTGGTTAAGATCTATACCGTGATAATTTAAGTTATTATTTGAGTTCCCAACTCCTAAAGATTTAAGAAATTTCCAGACTCTGGCTGAGTCAGGATCTTGAACTGATTCGTGAATATGGCGTCGTTGTGCTTTCCTACACACATTGTTGCAGCGATTCCGTATTGACCTGTATTTCTCTTTATTAGAGTAACTAGGGTCTGACTTGTATCTTGATTTTAAACTATTTTTCTTCTCAATGAGTTTCTTTATATCATCATTTAAACAAGGAGAGGGAGGATGCTTGACGCGTACAGGACGAACAGGTGCATGTTTATCGTATAATTGAATTAAGAAAGAGTTAAATAAAGCAACTTGTTCGTCAACTGTGGCCGCATTAACAACTAAACTCCAATTTAATTCCTCGGCGTCCTGCATAAGCTGATCTAAGCTTATACTACTAAAATTGCGCTGAAATAAAATCCTTGACTTAGCTTTCGGGGGTCTAATTTTATAGGATAAGTATATAGCATCGTGATAAGAAAAAGCATCTGCAGCACACTGACCATGTTTTTCAACATGGCCCAGTGAGGACACAAACATTAAGTCAAGAAGAGAAGGAGAACAGTTTGGAAAAAAATGCGTAGCAGAAGAGGGAAGAAGTTTCAAATTTGCCGCCTCAATAATGGATTTTAGCCGGGTTGATCTTAAATTATTTTTTAAGAGACATGTGTTAAAATCTCCCATAATTATGGAATGATCGTAAGATGGCGCTAGATCTTCAAGGAGTTTTTCTAAAATAGGAAAATAGTCAACTGTAGGAGAAGGGCTGTAAAAAACACCAATAAGCATTTTAGTATGTGAGAGAAGAACTTCAATGAAGAGGAATTCTGCATTGCATCCAGACTGCGGCGAATTTGATAAGCGAATGATTGAGTAAGGTATATGGGATCGAAGATAAATAGCTACACCACCACCGCTCCGATCAGTACGGTCGTTACGAATAAGGTGAAAGTCTGGAAGCGAGTAGGAAGTTGAAGGAATACAAGGTTTTAACCATGATTCCGAAACAAGCACAGCGTGTAAATTTTTACTATTAAAACTCGACAACAAATCGGGGTAATGTGCAGGAATACTTTGAGCGTTTATGTGAACAATGTTAAAGTTTTTATCGACATCTGCAAAACAAGTGTCCAAAGTAATATTTAAAGGAGGAATGCTTTCGAAACTATCGTTGCTGCTCGACCCAATAGAAGTGGAATCAGAAGATAAGGAGTTATACTGGCTAGCATCATCATCTAGTAACATCATTATTTAAAATTAACACATCAAAAAACAAGAAATAATACAAATTCTTAAAAATAAAAACAAACTTAAAAAGTATATAAGGTATAAAAAAAAAGTCATCAGTACCCACCAGCAGTTTGAATAGGAATTTCAAATAACTATAGAACTATAAATACGAAAGTAAGTAAAGAAGGCTAAAAGTAACAAAAAATATAAAATAATGACAACAATAAGCAATAAACTCCAGGGACCTTCAATTGACTTATAGTGTAAATTATGAGAATAGATAAATAGATTAGAGAAATATTTAACTTTTAGCTGTCATATTGTACGTGATTATTCTGATCAAAATGATTTTACAAAAGTTAAGGTTCTATCATTATGTGGCCTTTGCCTATGAAAACAACCATAAATTTAGAAACCTTTACGTCAAATGTCAATTTCAATCTACAGCGAATAATAAAACAACAACAATCAATTTCAACTTGTCTAGCATATTATTGATATTTTAAAACTTTAGACTTTTAAAACATAAATAAAGATAGTAGTATTATTGTGATAAGTGAGGTAACAATTTGTTTAGAGACAGCAAGATGTATATGTCACAAAGTGCAGAAGCTAAGAGCAAGTTAGCTAATATTTCACTGTAGAGTACATAATGTAGAAAGAACCCTGAACTTGAATTGTCAATTAATAACAATTAATGCTAATTTATGCTGCACTCTAAAGCTAAAAATCGTGTCATGCCCTACATTGTAGAATAACACATCAAACAACAGTACTATAATCAATGTACAGAGGACGAAAATAATATTTCAGAACAAACTGTAATGCAAATAGGCAACATGAATTTACAGAAAAAGAGAAAAGAATGTACTAACAAGAAAGCCAACATAGTCCATGTATAATATGTATGGATATTATGATGATTATTTTTTGCCCATCCTCTTAGATCTCGAAGCACTTTTATCATCATTTACTTTGCCTAATACAGCAGGCTGAGTGGATGCAGCAGTAGATGATGCACTTGCAATCAGGTCGAGCTCGAGCAGACTTTCAATTTGGTGCTGTGTCCCATCCTGTGTCATGATGTTGATTATTCGATCCCGAGTCCAACATTTTGTTATACCGAATCTGCGTCTAGCCTCCATAAACGTTTTGTGGCGACTCCTAGTAAGGAACTCCGACTGTGTGGTTCCGGTACCTTTGAGCTTGGTTTTTGAGTACCAAACTTTGTCCCGCATCGAAGTATCTCGGAACTTGACAATTACAGGCCTAGAGTTTTTATTGGAGGGACGTCCCAAGCGGTGGCAGCGGCTGATAGCTGAAGTACTGAAATCACTTATCTGCAACTTAGTGGAAATAAGTGTACAAATCACTGAAGTGGTGTTCTCAGCTTTGTCTTCTGGTATGCCATGCACAAAGATCATCTTTCTACGGCTTCTCATCTCAATACGATCAAGCTCCCGTCCCAAGAGATCCACTTGATTGTGTAGTGTTGTTAGTGCAGCTAAGACAAATTTTCTAAAACCACTAAATTCAGTTGTAATATTTGAAGAAACTGGATTACTTTTCTGGAGTTCCTGTCGAAATTCTTCCATTTGAGCTTGAAAATGCTCAGAGATCTCTGTTAGTGAACTCTTCAAAGCTTCCATTGTTATTGTAGGTTGTGAAGTGTAGTAAGCTGGAGATTTTATATAGGAAATTAAAGCTGGTAGGTAAGTTAATATTAAATATGTATATTACTCATATAATATTCACTGTAACTATTATTAAATTAAATTGCAATTACGAGAAACTAAAATGTGGACTAATTTATCACACCTACCCTCCACCTGACTTTTAATGAAAAAATTCTTAGTTTTAATGAAATAAATTTTATAACTTTAATTTACTGGTGTTTTTGAATACATTACTTTTCTTATTCTTATTACCTAAAACTTATATTAATTAAAAAATTCAGTTTGAAAAATGTTAATCCTTTATTAAAAAAAAAAATTAAGTATTTTAAATATTCTTGAATCAAGAATTATCCCCCGAGCCATACACACACCGTGTACGCAGTGTACATACTCTACTCACTTTACACTCTTTAAAAATATATCTTTTACGGTTATATTGCATTCAGCTCCAAGGATAAAAGACATTGGGACACATTACTTCCGACTCTGTTCGGGGCCGAAATATACCTTTCATATTAGAGAAAACTTATGTCTCAAGGGCAAAGTCGAAGGGACTAAATTTGCATAGTATTGTACTGGGTTAGGCCGCAGTGGCATTGTATTACCATTTAAACAAGAAATGAAAACATATGAATGTCTGACTACATTCTCAATAATGAATTCTTGTGTTTACGCGAACACTATACATTTAAAATAAAACGATTTTCGGATTTTACCGACAACTTTTTCGTTTATTATAACTTCTTTCTTAGTTTTATGACCCCTCTTTTTAGAATTCTGCCAATGTCAAGTCAGTGTTTATTATTACTAAATATTAAAAACGGTGAAAGTCATATTTGTGAAGATATCCACTATTTTCGGACCTGTCAGTGATCCTTCATCAGGGTGAGTGGGATGAGTTCACGGTCCCGCCCTGTCTCGCATTTAATTTACAACACAAAGTACGCTAGAATACGCTATTTATGTAACTCTTTTTAGTCTTTGTGTCTGAGTGTTACTGGTTTATGTTATTGGTCAAAGAATATTCATTCCGTAATTATAATATATAATATAATTTAGTATGTGTACATAATTTTTAGTTTGCCGCAATGGAAAAAAATTTTATTCGTTCCGATAAAATATGGCGAACTTAATTCGATATATTTAGATTAGTAGATATTTGTGAAAATACTCCGTCCATCAAGTCCGCTTTAACCATCGTCTGTATATTATTTTACGATTCTAAAATAACAGTATCAGGAATATACTATTTCCCTTTTTTAAACGGGTCTTGATAGGTCGCCTTATTAACATATATATAAGGTCCGAGAAAAAACATTCGAAATCCAATTTGTGTTCTCGCCTCTGTTCTTCGATCTCCTTTCGAAGATAAAGATTATTTTTTTTTGTGAATTCCTTAGGGGCCTTTACTTGATCTGTGGAATATATTGTTTTGTTTCGTTTACCTCAAACCATAAGGTCTTAGTAAAGTATTTTTTTAATGGTAGAACAGTAGAATTGTAGCATTTTACCTTTGAAAAAGGAATTAGAAAAAGGATAGGTAAGAGAAGAAAGAGGAAGAGAGGCTCAGAAGAACATGCCTTTACTTCATGCTGGTATTCTGCAAAATCCTGGCCCTTTCCCGGTTGAGCGGTTCGTTTTGGCAGCAGCAATTTCCTCTCGGCAGTGAATAAGCAAGTAAACAAAATATGTATACAGATAAAATGAGAAAAAACACACAAAAGAAAAAAAAAACAAACGAAAGAGAAAAACCCGTCAGTATCAAAAAGAATTTGTAAAGTTCAGGGTTCGATAAGTTAACAATGAGGATGGCGTAACATATCTTAATGGAATATTCTCATATATATTAAATTTAGGGGAGTTAAAAAGATACAAAATTTTATTCTAATGCTATTTTTAACATTTTAAGATTTTTACAAACTTCGGTTGCTTGTGAAGTTCATAAAGTTGAAGATTTATTCATCGAATTAAATCATCAACATTTACTGTAAGCATCACTGTTAATATTTTGATTCTGATAAATTATGGCAACTCTATAATAAAACGTGCCGCGGTCCGTCCGCGCGTCAAGTGTGTTCAACGACGTACACTAAAATGTTATGGCACTAACAAAATATCCGAAATCAGAATCCCAAATGTTTCTATAAGCATAAGAAATACTCTTTTAATTTAAACGAAAACATGTTTACGAAAAGCTGGTAACTTTAAGTTTTCAGTTTTTTTGTTTTATATTTTTAGTTCCGGAAAAAATTGGAATATTTGCAATATTTTTTATACTTTTTTGCAACGTAATATTTAAAAGGCCGATGCCGGCTATGCACGATATCCGAATGGTTATCCCCGACCGACGTTAGAACCGAGTTCGATCCCCAGGTGACTCTAGCAATGGGTTTTTCAAGAACTTATGTACGAATTATATCGTTGGTTTGGACATAAAGACGGCGACGGGCTCACCACCTGTCACGTTGTCCCGAAAATATCTTCGGTGGAAGATGGGTTGAAGGGACTTAATTGTTTAGACTAGACCTCTGTCTACCTCTGTATTGATAAATGCGTGAAGATGTTTATTTATTTTATATTTAAAGTTAATTTATTCTTTATCTTAATTCGATTCTATTTCAATCTGATATTTTTCTCATCTGATATTATTTTTACATATAACCTGTATGACGTAAGGCCTAACGAGTCGGTGCTAGTAAATACATATTTAAAAAAGTGAGTCTATACAAGTGTGCAGCAATGAATTTATGCGTCGTGCAGTTTCATTAAGAGACAGAAATTGCCAGTAAACATATCATTTCTTCATCATCATCATTTCAACCTGTGTTAAAATTAAAAGTAAAATAGCTACATGAAACGATCTTAAGCCACCATTGATTTCTCGTATCATTTTGCAAGTCGTCTCTCCATCTCGTGAGGGGTCGTCCAATACTTCGTTTGCTTGTACGAGGTTGCCAATTGAGAACCTTATTTCCCCAACGGTTGTGAATTCTACGAGCTATGTGGCCGGCCCATTGCCACTTCAACGTGATCATCCTTACGACTATGTTGGTTAATTTATGTTAAGCTAAACTTTAATAATAGCTAAATATTTGTACTGCAACTTTTACGCAAAATTAGAAAAAATTTGGGTAAAAGTTATATATAAAGTATTAAAAATATCTTCATGCAATTCCCACAGAGGTCTAGTCTAGACATTTAAGTTCCTTCGACCCACCTTCCACTGAAGATATTTTCGGGACAACGTGACAGGTGGTGAGCCCGTCGCCGTCTTTATGTACAAGCCAACGATAAAATTTGTACACAAGTTTCTTAAAAAAACCCATTGGTACGGCCACTTGAGGATCGAACTCGGGTCTCTTGATACGAAATTCCGACCACCAAACCTCCGGCTATCGTGACTTGGGTCGAAGGGACTTAATTGGCTCGACTAGACCTCTGTCTACCCCTGTATTGGGAATTGCGTGAAGATATTTATTTATTTATTTAATAATAGCTAAATATTTGTACCTTACTAATTTGCAGTTGCAGGTTACTTACTAAGTTGTAGTCAAATATTATTTAAGAATATGCTTAGTTATCTTTATATAGATAAGAATTCGAATAAATATATTATTTATTTATTTATTTGCTTGTATATGTACATATATTGGAGAAAAGAATATAAAGTTCCCATTTGAAGTTCTTTAAAATATGTACACATATGTAAAAATATGTAGCAATTTGATTTTTGTTGATATATATTTCTATAAAGTACATTATATTATGTTAAGTATATTATAAATTAACTAATGAATTGTCCATTTATTTAATTTTGTATTATTATTAATTAACATCCATGTCTCACTTATTACACAAATATTTAGCCCTAGCGGAATTCGAACCCACATCCCATAGCTTCGAAAGCACTAATTTCATTGGGTCACTAACAACTGTGTTTTTAACACCCCCACACCCCCCCCCCCCTCCCAATTTGGGGGGGGGGGACTCTAAGGCTGGCAACGCATCTGCTATGCCTCTGGTATTGCGGCTGTTCATGAGCGGCGGTAATCACTTACCATCACGTAAGCCGAGCCGCCTGGTCGTTTGCCTCCCTTTTCCATTAAAAAAAAAACTATCGGAGTTAAAAAAAGTAACCGCCTTTCTTCATCGCCGATCTTTTGGCCAACTCGGCAAGAATTGAATTTGGGTCGGTAGTGTATATATCAGATTCCCTGACTATTAACAATCGTAGTTATGTGTAGTGTATAGTACTTTTAAATTAAAAGAAAGTCATAGAGATCCTCGTTCCTCAACATCATAACGTGTTTTAGGAAATATCGGCTGATATTAAAACTCAATGTTTATTCCAAAAAATGGGTAGGCCGTCACATTAACATATATATAAGGTCCGAAGGCGTTTGCAATCCAATTTGTGTGTTTCTCTCTGTCTTTTGAACTTAAGTAAAAATAAAATAAGGATTATTTTCTTCATTTTTTGCATTTTTTGCAAACACGTATCACCTACATATTTATTGCGAAGTTATTCTATGATTTTATGGTTATATGTTATTTTTTAAATTAATAAATATGATACGGTAAGCTACATTTAATTATATTTTTCGTAAGTGGATAAGAATTTCAAAAGATGAAATGAAATAGATTTGTATTGTATTATATATTAAGTATAATAATATAAGTATTAAATAAAAAAAATACAAAAATTTAAGTATTAAGAAAATTACAGAAAGAGATAAACCAACAACATTAACAAGTACAATAATTGACCGTATTCCTGAACACACCTAATCCCTGACATGAATTTAAATTTAATATTAAGAAGGAAGCATGTGCGGGTCCCGAAAATATCTTCGGTGGAAGGTGGGTTGAAGGGACTTAATTGTCTAGACTAGACCTCTGTCTACCCTAGTATTATACGCAGATACTTTGCCGGCGACTAAATAGGTAACCTTGCATCATTCTGATGCAATGATCAAAAATTTGTAAGTTTTGGCACAAAATTTAAACTACATAACTTCAACAATATTCAATAATATTTTTAATTATTTCATTTAACATTTTGGCAGTACACCTTATATATAAAAAATACCAATATTTACAATTTCCTGTTAATTATCCCATTCAAACTCACTGATGAGAATAACGTCTAAATTCAAGCAAATTGCCTTCTTGGAGAGGCAGAGAAGAATTCAGTTTACCGATATTTTGTAATAAGCATTACTTTTTTCCTTCCATTAAGTAAAAAAGGAATCATAAATTTCGTGTTCACTGAACGAAATAATAAAATTAAATATCGTTACGCATCGTTGGGCATGTAATTTCCTACAAATAAAGAGTGAAATTTTTAAGCTTGTGTTACGGAAAAAAATGTTTTCTTTTTTATTAGTAGGTTATTAGTAGGGTGAATGTTAGCTAACATCGAACCTATTATTAAGACTAAACCTACAGACACTCGCAATCAAGCGGCTGAAATGGGTAGGAGTTTGTTTCTGCCCCAGACGGCTATTACGCAAAGTACATTTATAGTTTTTCATGCTACGTCTTCGTCAAAAATAGTTGTAGCAGTTAAGTTAGGCTAGTTTTAAAAAAAAGATATCAGTGTTTTACTTATTTTCTGCATCTCCATCCTGGTTAGAAGTGTCGGAACACTGAAGAGACTACCTCGGCTCCTACCTCCGCGACCTCCCATCCAAATCGGAAAGAAATTCCCCGATTCTTAGACCATGGGGCTCAGGTAAAGCACCTGATTTTCTGAGCTCGAGTTTCAGACGAACCGGTATTCCGCCGCGAATTTGTTTTTTGCGTTCACCACCATTCGGCTGCTAATGGCAGGGATAACAGCGCATACTGACGGTGCCACACCTCTACTTCCGCAACCCTCCTAGGTATTGTTAATCGAAATACCAAAACTTCTCTTTCACCGCGATTCTACATCGGTTGTTGAAGGCACGATGAGTGAAAAAGAAAACGACGCAAAATATTTCTCCATAGTCCACCAACGAGCATCTGAAGTAAGCAAATCATATGCACTTCGGAGTGTTATAGTTAGGCCAGCCATGTAGGTTCTTTTTGGTTCACCTTGGGTGTCCAAGAAGAGGTTGTTAATTCCACACATGAGGGGGGAGGTTGATAAGTATATAAAATACAATAAGATATGTATATAAAATACAAGAAGAATATAGTATAAGCCACAGCAAAATACCGGGTTCCTCTTGTTTTATAAATAAGATTTCTAATTTTATCCAAAGAATGAGGAGAAGGAACAGAGTTTGTTTACCAAGTGACCCTTTGTTATTTGAGCATCTGTTTCAACGATTATATCATAAGGACTTCATTTGCATAGTATTGAATTCTGACCACGAGTCATAGAATTACAATATTATCTACATTCGTATATCCAGAGTACAATCTAAACTTAGATATGCGTTAGATACAGATCTTAAGACGTTTAATGTCGTAGTCATAGATACATTTTCGTTGTAATATTTAGTCACACTTATTTTGTATTAGCACAATTTTAATTAAATATTTATTGCCAAACAAATAAAAAAAATAAAATGTCTTCACGCAATTACCAATACAGGGGTAGACTGAGGTCTAGTCTAGACATTTAAGTCCCTTCGATCCACCTTCCACCAAAGATATTTTCGGGAAAACGTGACAGGTGGTGAGTCCGTCGCCGTCTTTATTTCCAAGCCAACGATATAATTTGAACATAGGTTTTTAGAAAAACCCATTGGTACAGCCACTTGAGGATCGAACTCGGGTCTCTTGACACAAAATTCCGACCACCCAACCACTCGGCTATCGTGACTTATATTTATTATATATTTATTGGCAACATTTCACAATTACGGAGAATCTCTCTATTAGTTTCTACTTTGTACAATTGTTTGACAGCGGAATGTTGATTGGCAGTAGGCACGTTAACAATTATTTTTTTTATTTTGTTAATGTTAATGTATTTTAAACAGATACCATACATAATCATATACATGTTTATTTTATTAATCCTACTCTTAATAATTTTTAATAATACCCAATCTCTTACTTATCGTGCCAGAAATTAAGTTTTCAAAAAAAGAAAAAAGTTTTCTTTTCTCGAATTAATATATAGATTTCTTGATATGAAAAATATATTCAGTATAAATCAAGGGTATTCTGTCAATGGATTATTTAAAAAAATGTACACAATTGGTAACATAATACATTTTAATTAACTATATTATATTCGTATATTATTTAATAAATTTTAATAGATTAAGTCACGATAGCCGTGTGGTTGGGTGGTCGGAATTTCGAGTCAACAGACCCGAGTTCGATGCCCAGGTGGCAGTACCAATGAGTTTTTCAAAAACTTATGTACGAATTACATCGTTGGCTTGGACATAAAGGCGGCGACGGGCTCACCACCTGTCACGTTATCCCGAAAATATCTTCGGTGGAAGGTGGGTCAAAGGAACTTAATTGTCTAGACTAGACCTCTCTCTACCCCTGTATTGGGAATTGCGTGAAGATATTTATTTATTTATTTTATTTTATTTAATAGATTGAAACTAAATTAAGAGAAAAAAAAATTAAGAGCCCTTCTGAAAATTAGATACTTATTCCTGTGAGACTGGTATGAAGTATTCATCAAAGCAAGTCTTTTCAATTATTTAATATTTTAAAGGAATTTTATTTATTTTACTATTCTTTGACCTCTTTGATGCAGTATAATGATATTTAAATATTTAATGACAGCTCTCAATTTTCTTTCATACTACTGATTAAAAATACGTTTTATCATTTAATTACAAAAATAGACTAGTTGATTGAAATATGTATTTAATTTTTTCTTTAATTATTTACAATATTAAAAGATATTTTTTAACATAGCTTCAAAGCTATAAAAAATTATTTTAGTATTTTATAGAAAAATTCTAAAATTTTCTAGAAATTCTCGTCTGGTTTAAAGGTTGATTAATTTTTCGACCTGGCGATTGTTGTAAAATCACCTATCGTTAGGTATTACTGCTTAAAAGAAATAGTAGTATCGCAAAATCTCTGAATCTCTTTCTTCAGCCTAACCTAGAATCCATTGCAAAACTACCTAGGCCCTTTGTAGCCACCCGTAGCACACAGATTGGCAAGCAGAATAGTATTCAGGCACCACGCATGTGTTTCCGACATGCCTTGGCGGTGGGTATTAGTAACCGTAACTTGGACACTCACGGTGAACCAGGAGGCACCAACATTGCCGGCTTCGTACAAAAAAAAAGGTATCCAAGTACTTACATGTTCTTCAAATTTAGTCTCGATATCTTTTGATGTCATCTTTCAAAGTTGCCATATTGCGAATCTCTTCGCCATATGGCAGGCCTGGATAACGCTGCACATTTTACAAAAAGATCGCATCTCCACTACATTCAACTTGATTTTAATACGTATATTCTATATCTGAAATTACATTATATGTATATATATTAGTTCGGCCACAATTACTAAACTTGCATAGTTTACAATATTTATCTAGCCTAAAACTTTTATAAGTTACTAAATTTCTTAAACAAATTATATTCTAGCTTTGTCTTTTTCGTCGAATAAATAAATGAGTAAGTAGGCTGAGTGTGAACTAAAACGATATTTTATTATGGCCGTTTATATCATCCATCATGCTCCGATTGACAAGCACATATGCTCTGGGCTGGGTGTTCGTGGTAAATGTCAGGAGCATATTTTATATGAGATACATATGGTAATTGATTTATTTAAGTTTTCATAAAAATCATCACCGATGTGACTTAACATTTGAAATATACTTAACTTAACTTACTTATCAGCCCGTAAAAGTAAGTGTTCAACGCAGGTCCCCATGTAAGGAATATTTGCCATAATCACCGTGCTTGGTTAGCGGATAGACAAACGAGGTATATGACGGCATCGTAGAGACGGCTAGAAATTATAAAGTATTTATTTCTTTAAAAGTAAATGGTGGCTGTATTTTTTCTTTACCTAAGATCTTTGATAAAGAAGAATATTACAGCATGCATGGTCACAGATTGAGTGGCGCGAAGCGTCGGGACGAGAAAAAAATGTATTTATTTTTAATGGAAGATGGAAAACTATATATCCTGATCAATAAAATTGTTTGCTTGATTCGTATGCGTTCCTGCACGGCGGCTTAGAAACACGCTACTTAAGTCGCACGTTATTTCGAATGCGTTAGTCCGATTAATTGGAAACTTTGTCGTTGTTAAAATCTACGAGATGGCTTCTGGAAGAACAAATGTGGGTGATATCGCAATGTTATAGTATACAATTGTTTTATAACAAATATGTAAAACGCATATATGTATCTTTTCTAATTTACAACTGTTACTTGATTTGTAACTGTTTTTTGTTTACAATAGTGTCAATTCTTGTCATCTGGTAATAAATCGACAAGCCTAATTGGATTTTCCTACAAAGTTCAAAACAAATTTGTCAATTCTAAATTGATTTACAACTAAGCGAAATGTCCGAACCTCCTTTGACAACTTAATAAAAAAAACTTTTGTTTTGTACAAAAAATCGTAAAAGATTTTTTCAGTAACACGTAGTTAGGTTATTGATATTCTAGATGACTTGTTAAGCCTAGCTAAAGAGAATTTAATTACTCCATTCTAGACAACACTTTTATAAGTTTGTGAGCAAATTATTTTAAATTAAGTTGCATTGTTGTGATATTGTGGGACACCGGGTTTGTGTACAGGGCGCAAGGTGAGATATCTACTTTAAAAACTATGGAAAGTCACGATAGCCGAGTGGTTGGGTGGTCGGATTTTCGAGTTGAGAGACTCGAGTTCGATCCCCAGGTGGCAGACTCGTACCAACGGATTTTTCAAAAACTTATGTACGAATTAAATCGTATGCTTGGACATGAAAACGGCGACGGGCTCACCACCTGTCACGTTGTCCCGAAATATCTTCGGTGGAAGGTGGGTGGAAGAGATTTAATTGTCTAGACTAGACCTCTATTTACCCCTGTATTGAGATTGCGTGAAGATATTTATTTATTTTATTACTTATTTTTTTTAAAAGTATGGAGTTCGAGAATTCACGCAATTCCCAATACAGGGGTAGACATAGGTCTAGTCTAGACAATTAAGTCCCTTCGACCCACCTTCCACCAAAGATATTTTCGGGACAACGTGATAGGTGGTGAGCCCGTCGCCGTCTTTATGTCCAAGCCATCGGTATTCGTACATAAGTCTTTTAAAAAACCCATTGGTACGTGCCTGCCACCTAGGGATCGATCTCGCGTCTCTCGACTCGTAATTCCGACCACCCGACCACTCGGCTGTCGAGAATTAATTCTATAACATATTGCCGCAAGAGCCATTTGTTAGCAGAAAATGCCATTGGTTACCAAAAATCAATAAACTGGTAACGAGCAACAGCTTCTAAGGTCTTCGGTATAACTACCCGGTACCCGGTTCAATAAGTCTACTCCAGTATTGGAAATATGAAGATATACTTATTTATGACTAATAAATGTAGTTAATTTAATCAACGTAATCATGTTTAAAATTGGCCACTTACAAATTGAATTTCAATTAAAACAAAAATATTTTTAGAACATAGAACGGTATTTAATACAAGTTTCAGAAAAGCAACAAAAATTTTTGGCAATATTGAAATTCCACAGTGCCTGGAGGTAATTTCTATTCAATGTCGAAGTTATTAAGTTACATTGTTATTAAAAATATTTCTATTTTATTTGCAACTTTAGAAATATTATGATCTTACACAGTATATAATATAAAATTTGGCATTCCATAGGATGCAAATGTTTTAAAAATAATCATCATTACCATAACCAATAAATTTATAAGTGATTTACTATAAAATGCTAAGCAGGATTCATGGCCGGTCCAAACTATATCTGATCGTGAGCTATTATTTTTTAATTTTTATTGTTTTATTATACTTCTGCAATACAAATACAGAATTAACTAGTAAAAAGAATAGGCAAATAAGTAGAGAGTATGGAGAGTTCAAATCGATTTTGGAACGTAATCTTTTAATTAATACATCGTTATTATAATTAATAATAAACACATTAATATGAATTAATATAATAAATTTAGCAAAAATTGTCTTAAATAATTTTGTATGTATTAAACATTATTAAAAATATCACAAAATTATTTAAAAAATTTTGTTGTAGAGTTTGTCGATGTGGAGTAATGAATTTAATTGGCTTTTTATTATCATATTATGATACTTTACATATATATTACATATAATAATTATTTATCAAAAATAAACTTAAAAATGTAATTCCTTTTACATAAATATTTGTTAATAAAACATTAAACTTTATATAATTTAAATAACATTTTCCGTATGAATGTTTCTTATGTAGTTAAATATTAAAATCTGTACATATTGATTTTTTATTATAAATTATCATACAAAAAATTCATGCAGTTACCATACTGAAATGACTCTTAAAAAGTTTCATACGGTCACAATACACAAATAGCTTCTAAAGCTAGAAAATCACATATTGATTAATTATAAAAAAACTTCCGGTAAGAAATGTCACTCAGAACTTGAACTTTAAATGTTCAACAATCGAGCCTTGATTTTATGATTTATTACAATTCTCGATTGTGGATGTTTAATTTGCTTAATTTGTATTTTTTGTGTTAAATTTTTTAAATAAAATAATTAGTCATTCAATTATCTTTATATTATTAATTCAATGATGTTTACAAATTCATATTTTTGATATAAATTTGTAAACATCATTAGATATTCGTATAAACATTTCATTAACTTTAATTATTCTTATAATGTAAGCATTTCTTAAATAATTTAACTTTTCTAACAAAAGAACGCCTTACTCAGTTTAAATGAAGTTTAAATTGATGACTTTGTTTTGAACTTCATTCAGCAATCCAATTAAGGTTCAAATTTATAACACAATGACATTAGCCGAGTTGTTGGGTGGTCGGAATTTCGAGTCGAGAGACCCGAGTTCGATCCCCAGGCGGCAGTACCAATGAGTTTTTCAAAAACTTATGTACGAATTTCATCGTTGGCTTGGACATAAAGGCGGCGACGGGCTCACCACCTGTCACGTTGTCCCGAAAATATCTTCGGTGGAAGGTGGGTCAAAGGGACTTAATTGTCTAGACTTGACCTCTGTCTACCCCTGTATTGGGAATTGCGTGAAGATATTTATTTTATTT
The DNA here is from genome assembly GCA_029286605.1 of Sericinus montela. Classification (NCBI taxonomy): domain Eukaryota; kingdom Metazoa; phylum Arthropoda; class Insecta; order Lepidoptera; family Papilionidae; genus Sericinus; species Sericinus montela. The sequence continues at coordinate 5,125,457 of JAGSMR010000035.1, read as the reverse complement.
ATTTACATTGTTTTTGACGCTGTATTAGTTCTAACTTATTAAAATCAAGTATTTTTAGTTTTGAAGCTGGGAACGGTATCTAATCCACACCTGTTCTCGTTTGAACGAAATCCAGTTTCCATTTGCAATTGCTAAAGTTATTTCTTCGTTTGTAGAAATAATTCTGTAAAACGTAAACTGTAGCGAGACGAAATTATTTTTATCTACTTCATGCTATTCCTAATACTTGGGTAGGCGGAGGTCCAAACACCTTTCCAAAGTCTTTTCACCGAAGCAATTTTTTTGGGACAACGTGACTGGTGGTGTGCCTGTTGCCACCTTTATGTCCAAGTCAACGATGTAAATCGTACTATACTTGTTAGTACGAGCCTAGTACCACCAGGGGATCGAACTCGAGTTTTTTAACTCGAATTTCGATTACCAATCACTCGGTTATCGTGACTACTTTACTACATTTAAAGTTAATCTGTATCTTTATAGTAAATTACTAATGCCAGAGACCCCAGTTCTATCCCCAGGTGGCAGGCTCGTATCAATGGGTTTTTCTAAAACTTATGTACGAAATACATTGTTGGCTTGAACATAAAGACGGCTACGGGCTTACAACCTGTCATGTTGTCCTGAAAAAATATCTTCGGTGGCAGGTGGGTCGAAGGACTTAACTACGTGGGACGAAGGGCGTGCACACCGGTTTTCAAGGTGTCGCCAGCTCTGAAGCCCTAGGTTCAATTCGTATTAAAACGATAAGATAAAAATATTAAAATTGTTGAAATTTCGTCATAGTCCACAGTATCGTTTCTTTTAATTCTGTAATAATATATATATATATATATATATATATATATATATATATATATATATATATATATATATATATATATATATATATATATATATATATATATATATATATATATATATATATATATATATATATATATATATATATATATATATATATATATATATATATATATATATATATATATATATATATATATATATATATATATATATATATATATATATATATATATATATATATATATATATATATATATATATATATATATATATATATATATATATATATATATATATATATATATATATATATATATATATATATATATATATATATATATATATATATATATATATATATATATATATATATATATATATATATATATATATATATATATATATATATATATATATATATATATATATATATATATATATATATATATATATATATATATATATATATATATATATATATATATATATATATATATATATATATATATATATATATATATATATATATATATATATATATATATATATATATATATATATATATATATATATATATATATATATATATATATATATATATATATATATATATATATATATATATATATATATATATATATATATATATATATATATATATATATATATATATATATATATATATATATATATATATATATATATATATATATATATATATATATATATATATATATATATATATATATATATATATATATATATATATATATATATATATATATATATATATATATATATATATATATATATATATATATATATATATATATATATATATATATATATATATATATATATATATATATATATATATATATATATATATATATATATATATATATATATATATATATATATATATATATATATATATATATATATATATATATATATATATATATATATATATATATATATATATATATATATATATATATATATATATATATATATATATATATATATATATATATATATATATATATATATATATATATATATATATATATATATATATATATATATATATATATATATATATATATATATATATATATATATATATATATATATATATATATATATATATATATATATATATATATATATATATATATATATATATATATATATATATATATATATATATATATATATATATATATATATATTACATATAATAATTATTTATCAAAAATAAACTTAAAATGTAATTCCTTTTACATAAATATTTGTTAATAAAACATTAAACTTTATATAATTTAAATAACATTTTCCGTATGAATGTTTCTTATGTAGTTAAATATTAAAATCTGTACATATTGATTTTTATTATAAATTATCATACAAAAATTCATGCAGTTACCATACTGAAATGACTCTTAAAAGTTTCATACGGTCACAATACACAAATAGCTTCTAAAGCTAGAAAATCACATATTGATTAATTATAAAAAAACTTCCGGTAAGAAATGTCACTCAGAACTTGAACTTTAAATGTTCAACAATCGAGCCTTGATTTTATGATTTATTACAATTCTCGATTGTGGACGTTTAATTTGCTTAATTTGTATTTTTTTGTGTTAATTTTTTTAAATAAAATAATTAGTCATTCAATTATCTTTATATTATTAATTCAATGATGTTTACAAATTCATATTTTTGATATAAATTTGTAAACATCATTAGATATTCGTATAAACATTTCATTAACTTTAATTATTCTTATAATGTAAGCATTTCTTAAATAATTTAACTTTTCTAACAAAAGATGAACGCCTTACTCAGTTTAAATGAAGTTTAAATTGATGACTTTGTTTTGAACTTCATTCAGCAATCCAATTAAGGTTCAAATTTATAACACAATGACATTAGCCGAGTGGTTGGGTGGTCGGAATTTCGAGTCGAGAGATCCGATTTCGATCCCCAGGTACCAATAGGTTTTTCAAAAACTTATGTACGAATTGTGTCGATGGCTTGGACATAAAGACGGCGGCGGACTCACCACCTATCACGTTGTCCCGAAAATATCTTCGGTGGAAGGTGGGTCGAAGGACTTAACTTGTCGAGACTAGATCTCTGTTTACCACTGTATTGGGAATTGCGTGATGATATTTATTTATTTTAAAATATCCGTATTTAACTTACACTCATCAGAATAAAAAACTGTAAGGGAGCTAAGTTCTAAATGGCATTGAATTAATAATCGAATGTGTGCATCAATAAAGAAACCAAAGCGTTATCCGTTTCCTCTAAAATATTAAGAGATTTTCGTATTTTTCAGTTTCTGATAAATAATATGGAGACATGTTGGGTGACATAAAATGACAAGACCCCGCCGATAATGAAATTCTCCTCCTCGTAGGAAATTTAATTTAACAGCGTGTTTATAAAGCTACTTCGCCGTAAATGCATTTAAAGTTAATCTGTATCTTTATAGTAAATTACTAATGCCAGAGACCCAAGTTCAAACCCCAGGTGGCAGGCTCGTACCAATGGGTTTTTCAAAAACTTATGTACGAATTAGATCGTTTACTTGGACGTCACCTGTCAATTTGTCACGAAAATATCTTCGGTAGAAGGTGGATCGAGGACCATAATTGTATAGATCTCTGTCTAACTCTGTATTGGGAATTGCGTGAAGATATTTATTTTATTTTATTTACATTGTTTTGACGCTGTATTAGTTCTAACTTATTAAAATCAAGTATTTTTAGTTTTGAAGCTGGGAACGGTATCTAATCCACACCTGGTCTCGTTTGAACGAAATCCAGTTTCCATTTGCAATTGCTAAAGTTATTTCTTCGTTTGTTGAAATAATTCTATAAAACGTAAACTGTAGCGAGACGAAATTATTTTTATCTACTTCATGCTATTCTTAATACTTGGGTAGACGGAGGTCCAAACACCTTTCCAAAGTCTTTTCACCGAAACAATTTTTTTGGGACAACGTGACTGGTGGTGTGCCTGTCGCCACCTTTATGTCCAAGTCAACGATGTAAATCGTACTATACTTGTTAGTACGAGCCTAGTACCACCAGGGGATCGAACTCGGGTCTCATGACTCAAATTCCGACCACCAAACCACTCGGCTATCGTGATCAAATTAAAAAAAAAACACTCCACTTTTGTACTGTGTATACTTTCTGATAGTTATTGCTACAGCATCTGGTGAAAAGGGTGTACCATATATAAATATAGATATGAGCTTCGAACATAAACTGATACGATATTTTATCTTGTCGTTAGAGTCATCCATCATGCTCAGGTCGACAAGCACGTATGCTCTGAGTAGTGGATGAGTTTGATAAATATCAGTGTCACTGGCAAAGACTTTAAGATGTTTACGGAATAAATTTCGATGAAAAATAATGTGAAATATTATCTTTAACACAAAAAAAAACATCCTCACGAAATCCCCAATACAGGGGTAGACAGAGGTCAAGTCTAGACAATTAAGTCCCTTTGATCCACATTCCACCGAAGGTTCCACCGAATTATCTTTAATAGTTGCAATATTTTGCTTCCTTCATTTATTGAACACTCATTAATGATGATGTAAGATATTTCTTAACATATTTTTAAGTAAAACATATCTGAATAATTGTTAGTGATAGTTTATTATTGAATTACTGAAAAACCATTGGTACGAGCCTGCCACCAGGGGATCGAACTCGGGTCTCATGACTCAAATTCCGACCACCAAACCACTCGGCTATCGTGATCAAATTAAAAAAAAAACACTCCACTTTTGTACTGTGTATACTTTCTGATAGTTATTGCTACAGCATCTGGTGAAAAGGGTGTACCATATATAAATATAGATATGAGCTTCGAACATAAACTGATACGATATTTTATCTTGTCGTTAGAGTCATCCATCATGCTCAGGTCGACAAGCACGTATGCTCTGAGTAGTGGATGAGTTTGATAAATATCAGTGTCACTGGCAAAGACTTTAAGATGTTTACGGAATAAATTTCGATGAAAAATAATGGGAATATTATCTTTAACATAAAAAAAAACATCTTCACGAAATCCCCAATACAGGGATAGACAGAGGTCTAGACAATTAAATCGTATAGACCCACCTTCCATCGAAGATATTTTTGGGACGACAACGTGACAGATGGTGAGCCCGTCCCTATGGACACATTGGACATAAAGCCAAGCCAACGATGTAAAGCGTACATTACTTTTTGAAAACAAAAACATTGGTACGAGCCTGCCTCCAGGGGATCGAACTCGGGTCTCATGACTCAAATTCCGACCACCAAACCACTCGGCTATCGTGATCAAATTAAAAAAACACTCCACTTTTGTACTGTGTATACTTTCTGATAGTTATTGCTACAGCATCTGGTGAAAAGGGTGTACCATATATAAATATAGATATGAGCTTCGAACATAAACTGATACGATATTTTATCTTGTCGTTAGAGTCATCCATCATGCTCAGGTCGACAAGCACGTATGCTCTGAGTAGTGGATGAGTTTGATAAATATCCGTCTCACTGGCAAAGACTTTAAGATGTTTACGGAATAAATTTCGATGAAAAATAATGGGAATATTATCTTTAACATAAAAAAAACATCTTCACGATATCCCCAATACAGGGGTAGACAGAGGTCAAGTCTAGACAATTAAGTCCCTTTGATCCACATTCCACCGAAGGTTCCACCGAATTATCTTTAATAGTTGCAATATTTTGCTTCCTTCATTTATTGAGCACTCATTAATTATGATGTAAGATATTTCTTAACATATTTTTAAGTAAAACATATCTGAATAATTGTTAGTGATAGTTTATTATTGAATTACTGAAAAATATTGGTAAGTAAGGAAGTAAAGTAGTATATTCAAAAGAAAGAAAAATAAAAGTATATATAAAAAAACCGTTTTCTTCTAATTAAGACAATCTATTAACGACTTAATCCTAAGAAATATAAAATTTAAAATGTCGGTCGTATTCATTGGAAGAATCATCGTGTCAAAAGTTTGAATAAACTTTTGCCATATCGTTTATATTTTAGTATATTAACATCAATATTATTGGTTTGCTAATAAACTCAACAGCAAAAAATCGTATACAAAAAAAAAACTATGTAGTATGTAAAAACTGTATAAAAATTAAACATTGTCAGATAGCGTGCTTCTTAATTTGCTTTAATTCCCCTAGGAGTAATTTCGTACTGGGAATATCTACCCTAAAAGTAATCAGGGATTAAAATTTCTTGATCCACGGGTTTCAGCGCTAATTGAGATTAAATTTTGAGTAGTACGAGTTTCAAAGACAGAAGATATTTCTGTTACCATCTTAGATTATTTTAATTAGTTTCTAAATAGTATAACTAAATGGGGATATTTTTGATGAAATATATATATATATATATATATATATATATATATATATATATATATATATATATATATATATATATATATATATATATATATATATATATATATATATATATATATATATATATATATATATATATATATATATATATATATATATATATATATGTCTAATTACTCCAGTATTGGGAATGCGGTAAGATATAAAAACAATCTGAGGACTAAATTAACTGTCGTAAAAGTTATTTCTCATCTAAAAAATATTGTAATAAAATATTATTAATACCTTTTTATTTCAAAATACGTCTTTCAATTCATGATTACTGTTCCAACCGAACCCCTTGAGTGCTAGAATATAAGTTAACATTTGTTAATAAAGCCTTAGGGAAGCTCTTCTCGTAACATCTGATTAAAACTAATTGTTGCAGTTGAAGCTCTTAGGTCGGTTGCGGTAAGATATAAAAACAATCTGAGGACTAAATTAACTGTCGTAAAAGTTATTTCTCATCTAAAAATATTGTAATAAAATATTATTAATACCTTTTTATTTCAAAATACGTCTTTCAATTCATGATTACTGTTCCAACCGAACCCCTTGAGTGCTAGAATAAAAGTTAACATTTGTTAATAAACTCAACAGCAAAAAATCGTATACAAAAAAAAAAAACTATGTAGTATGTAAAACTGTATAAAATTTAAAATGTCGGTCGTATTCATTGAAGAATCATCGTGTCAAAAGTTTGAATAAACTTTTGCCATATCGTTATATTTTAGTATATTAACATCAATATTATTGGTTTGCTAATAAACTCAACAGCAAAAAATCGTATACAAAAACTATGTAGTATGTAAAACTGTATAAAATTTAAAATGTCGGTCGTATTCATTGAAGAATCATCGTGTCAAAAGTTTGAATAAACTTTTGCCATATCGTTATATTTTAGTATATTAACATCAATATTATTGGTTTGCTAATAAACTCAACAGCAAAAAATCGTATACAAAAAAAAAAAACTATGTAGTATGTAAAACTGTATAAAATTTAAAATGTCGGTCGTATTCATTGAAGAATCATCGTGTCAAAAGTTTGAATAAACTTTTGCCATATCGTTATATTTTAGTATATTAACATCAATATTATTGGTTTGCTAATAAACTCAACAGCAAAAAATCGTATACAAAAAAAAAACTATGTAGTATGTAAAACTGTATAAAATTTAAAATGTCGGTCGTATTCATTGAAGAATCATCGTGTCAAAAGTTTGAATAAACTTTTGCCATATCGTTATATTTTAGTATATTAACATCAATATTATTGGTTTGCTAATAAACTCAACAGCAAAAAATCGTATACAAAAAAAAAAAACTATGTAGTATGTAAAACTGTATAAAATTTAAAATGTCGGTCGTATTCATTGAAGAATCATCGTGTCAAAAGTTTGAATAAACTTTTGCCATATCGTTATATTTTAGTATATTAACATCAATATTATTGGTTTGCTAATAAACTCAACAGCAAAAAATCGTATACAAAAACTATGTAGTATGTAAAACTGTATAAAAATTAAACATTGTCAGATAGCGTGCTTCTTAATTTGCTTTAATTCCCCTAGGAGTAATTTCGTACTGGGAATATCTACCCTAGTAACTAGATTAAAATTTTGATCCACGGGTTTCAGCGCTAATTGAGATTAAATTTTGAGTAGTACGAGTTTCAAAGACAGAAGATATTTCTGTTACCATCTTAGATTATTTTAATTAGTTTCTAAATAGTATAACTAAATGGGGATATTTTTTGATGAAATATATATATATATATATATATATATATATATATATATATATATATACATATATATATATATATATATGTCTAATTACTCCAGTATTGGGAATGCGGTAAGATATAAAAACAATCTGAGGACTAAATTAACTGTCGTAAAAGTTATTTCTCATCTAAAAAATATTGTAATAAAATATTATTAATACCTTTTTATTTCAAAATACGTCTTTCAATTCATGATTACTGTTCCAACCGAACCCCTTGAGTGCTAGAATATAAGTTAACATTTGTTAATAAAGCCTTAGGGAAGCTCTTCTCGTAACATCTGATTAAAACTAATTGTTGCAGTTGAAGCTCTTAGGTCGGTTGCGGTAAGATGTAATCGTCTCGTGTTGTGATATACTGCGTGCGTTTCTCATGATGTACCCCTCCAAGTTTCTGGGAACATTTTAATTCGTATGTGCAATATTCGTTTACACTTAAATATACACATATACATGTATAAAACAAATCACATCTTTAATGGTGTTTTCAAAGTAACGACAGCCGAGTGGTTGGGTGATCGGAATTCCGAGTCAAGTGACCCGAGTTCGATCCCCAGGTGGCAGGCTCGTACCAATGGGTTTTTCAAAAACTTATGTACGAATTACATCGTTGACTTGGACATTAAGATGGCGATGGGCTCACCAACTGTCACGTTGTCCCGAAAATATCTTCGGTGGATGGTGGGTCGAAGGGACTTAATTGTCTAGACTAGACCTCTGTCAACCTCTGTATTGGGAATTAAATAAATAAATAAAAATAAATATCTTCACGCAATTCCCAATACAGGGGTAGACAGAGGTCAAGTCTAGACAATTAAGTCCCTTTGACCCACCTTCCACCGAAGATATTTTCGGGACAACGTGACAGGTGGTGAGCCCGTCGCCGCCTTTATGTCCAAGCCAACGATATTCGTACATAAGTTTTGAAAAACTCATTGGTACTGCCACCTGGGATCGAACTTGGCCCTTGACCTGAAATTGAGCATTAGTATTGGGAATTGCGTGAAGATATTTATTTTATTTATTTATTATAATCTTCACGCAATTCCCAATACAGGGGTAGACAGAGGTCAAGTCTAGACAATTAAGTCCCTTTGACCCACCTTCCACCGAAGATATTTTCGGGACAACGTGACAGGTGGTGAGCCCGTCGCCGCCTTTATGTCCAAGCCAACGATATTCGTACATAAGTTTTTGAAAAACTCATTGGTACTGCCACCTGGGGATCGAACTCGGGTCTCTCGACTCGAAATTCCGGCCACCCAACAACTCGGCTATCGTGACTTTTTATATATTTTTTTTTATTTATTATAATGGTGTTTTCATGAAGTATAAAATAGCAATGCACGTCGAATAATGGACATTTGTTGGCAAATTTTTTGATACCTTGGGTTATTGTAATTTTGTTAGGGATCTGTAGTTAAAAAAATTAATCCTATGTAACTCTATGATAATGTAGTTAACTATTAGTGATATAATATTTAAAATTGGTTCAGTGATTTAGGCGATAGACCGTAACAAACAAACTCTCATTCGCATTTATAATATAGGATTGCTAACTTATGTCATATTTTTTATTTTATTTATCTTCACGCAATTCCCAATACAGGGGTAGACAGAGGTCAAGTCTAGACAATTAAGTCCCTTTGACCCACCTTCCACCGAAGATATTTTCGGGACAACGTGACAGGTGGTGAGCCTGTCGCCGCCTTTATGTCCAAGCCAACGATATTCGTACATAAGTTTTGAAAAATCATTGGTACTGCCACCTGGGATCGAACTCGGGTCTCTCGACTGAAATTCTGACAATTGGTAATAAATTGCGTGAAGATATTTATTTTATTTTATTTATTATAATCTTCACGCAATTCCCAATACAGGGGTAGACAGAGGTCAAGTCTAGACAATTAAGTCCCTTTGACCCACCTTCCACCGAAGATATTTTCGGGACAACGTGACAGGTGGTGAGCCCGTCGCCGCCTTTATGTCCAAGCCAACGATATTCGTACATAAGTTTTGAAAAACTCATTGGTACTGCCACCTGGGATCGAACTCGGGTCTCTCGACTCGAAATTCCACACCCAACAACTCGGCTATCGTGACTTTTTATATATTTTTTTTATTTATTATAATGGTGTTTTCATGAAGTATAAAATAGCAATGCACGTCGAATAATGGACATTTGTTGGCAAATTTTTTGATACCTTGGGTTATTGTAATTTTGTTAGGGATCTGTAGTTAGAAAAATTAATCCTATGTAACTCTATGATAATGTAGTTAACTATTAGTGATATAATATTTAAAATTGGTTCAGTGATTTAGGCGATAGACCGTAACAAACAAACTCTCATTCGCATTTATAATATTGGTAAGGATTGCTAACTTATGTCATATTTTTTATTTTATTTATCTTCACGCACAATCCCTGACGGGGTAGCCAGAGAGAACAGATCGCCAAGGTTCACGATCCCTACATACTTCTTTCGCTTCTTTCAGATTCATCATCTTCTTCATACATGCACGTCTAGGTATCCGAGTACTCATGACCCTCCTCTCTTCGAGCAATTTGCTCACGTGGTCTTCGAACGTTAGTCTCGGTCTACCTCGACACTTTTTAATATTAACTTTCGCGCTATATATTTTCTTCACCATTCGGTCTTCACTCATTCGATCAACGTGCCCAAACCATCGAAGCACGCCCTTATCCATTTTTGAGACAAGGTCATCTTTCAAACCTGCCATATTGCGAATCTCTTCGTTTCGCTTTCGGTCGGCCATGGTAAGGCCGCACATTTTACGAAGAGATCGCATCTCCACTGCATTCAACCTGCTTTTATGCTTCTTCTGGCATACCCAGGTTTCGCTGCCATATAACAAAGTCGGTACCAACACTGCGTTATGTATTGCAAGGCGTGCACTTTTCACAACGCCTTGCCTTTTGATTAACGCAGTCAGGGCACCATTGACTTTGTTCCCGGCAACGACACGCCTGTCCACATCTAAATCACATCTTGCATCCCGGCTAAATGCACTCCCCAAGTATACAATTTCATTCACCTGTTCTAGACATTCCTGATTTACCCAAATTTCGCACTTCGTTCTTTCTTCGTCCCTTTCAAATACCAGAACCTTAGTTTTATCAGCATTCAAACGGAGACCATTAATTTCACATTCTTCTTTCATACACGTGACTAATGCCTGCAGTTCTGCCTCTGATGGTGCTATAAGCACTGCATCATCAGCATAAAGCAGACAATTTACTTTTATGTCACCCAATTTCACACCCAAACAGCTATCTTTCAGCTTCTGTAAACAGCTGTCGAGATACAGTATGAATAGCCAGGAAGACATGACACAACCCTGTTTTACGCCCGTTTAGACGCTAAACATGGGTGACAGGTCATGCCCTACCCGCACACAGGCTTTACAGTCACAGTAAAGTGACTGCACAGCCCTTAGCAATCGATCATCCACACCATACCCCGGCAACAGTTCCCACATTTCCTTCCTTACAACCTTACCAAATGCTTTCTCAAGATCCACAAAAGCACAGAAAATCTTCTGGTTAGCAGCCAGAAGCTTCTTCGTGATCATGCGGAGAGAAACATTTGATCCGTGCATCCTCTTCCAGGTCTAAATCCGTATTGTGCCTCCCATAGAAATCTTTCCGATTTATTTTGCATCCTACGTGTCAAAACCTTCGAGTAAACTTTACTTGCTAAACTGGTCAAGCTGATCGCCCGATAGCACCCGCAGTCATAATGTGAACCTTTACCTTTATATAAAGGCACAATGACTGCGGATCGCCAATCATCCGGAACAGCCCCCGTTCGCCAGCACAAATTGCACAGCAGATGAAAGCTGTCCCAGACGCGTGGCCCACCATACTTGACCATTTCAGCAGTAACTCTGTCTATTCCCGCAGCCTTACCACATTTCAAACTTCTAATCGCACATTCAATCTCTTTCATATTGATGACCTTAGTGTCATCGAGGTCCGAGTCTGGCGTACCAATCACGGCGTCACCCCTGGATCCTTCACTAAGGTCATCACACGCATACATCTCTCTATAAAATTCGCTCCATCGCTGCATGACGTCCGATTTTTCTGAGAGGACGTCATTGGTTCCCGAAAGTACTTTATTCATTCTAAAGGCCGTCGCACCACTCCGGGTCCTTCCAACCTCTTTCCAGAAGAGTTTGGAGTTCTCCTTGAAGTTGTGCGACAACCTTTCGTCCGCTTCCATTCTACTCCTTTCACGCACTTCCTCAATCAATGCTTTCGTGTGAACTTTCTGGAGCTTATATCTTTCTTTCCTCTTCTCTCTCATATCCTTATCAGTACTAGAGGCCAAGTAGTCTAACCATGCTTTCTTCTTCTTATTTACAGCTTCTTTCACTTCGTCATTCCACCATGCATCACCCTTTTTACTACTACCTCTTTTCACAGATCCACACACGTCTTCCGCTGCACTAACCATTCCATCTACTCATACTCTAAGGCTCTGCCATTTTTCTTCCACACATTCTTTCCTGACACCAATGCTGTCCAGCTTTTCGGCTACCCTTGCTTGATATTTATTCCTAGTGTCCGCTTCCTGAAGCTTCCAGCTTCGGATGCTACCGACCGACTGTGGTTCTGGTATCGCCGTTCGGTGGCGCCAACCCGCGAACATACCCCTAAATCTAGTAATCACTAGATAGTGATCCGTTCCCAGGTCAGCACCTCGGAACACTCGCGTATCCATCACCTGTTTTCGCAGTCGGTCATTCACCAGGAATAAATCGATCATACTTCTCTCATTTTTTCTTGTTCTAGTATACATATGGATTTTCTTGTGACTAAACATAGTGTTTGTCACAAGAAGACCCTTTTCCTTGCATACAGCCAGTATAAGCTTGCCAGCATCGTTAACCCTTTTATCGCCAAACATTCCAAGCACCGACTCGTACCCTGGCCGAGCGGTACCAACCCATCCATTCAAATCACCACATACAACAATTCTTTCGTTTCCTCTAACTAAGTCTAGAACTTCTCTTACATTCTCCTCCAGCTCAGCTCTGGACGACGAAGCCACCGGCGCATAAACAGCCAAAAGGAATAACTTCGTCAGTCCCAATTTAAAGCGAACCCAGAGAAGTCTCGAGTTCACAACCTTATATTCAGTCATAACATCGACCAACCGAGACGACAGCAGCACCCCCACTCCCTGGCAGGCGCTCTCGCTCTCCGGGACTCCGGACCATAGAGCTAACGCCCCGCCAGGGAGCTCTTCAGTACCGCTGCCCTTCCGCTTGGTCTCCGACAAACACACGACATCTAATTCTCTTTCTTTCATTATTTCAATCAACTCATTCGTCTTATCTCTCATGCCTCCTCTAACATTCCACGTGCCAACTTATGTCATATTCTAATATAACGAAATAGTATTCTAAAATTATGACTTCAACGATGCGTACCGATGAACGAGCAAGACGTGTTGTAAATTGATTGAAGAAATTGTCTAATTTATTTCGAAGAAAATCATAAAACCCGTTAAATTGCCTAACGGCAAACAGCAACCCGTTTTGGAATAATTTTAAATTGTCGACTTTGTTTTGAACTCCATTGGACAATTCAATTAACGTTAGATTTATTACTCTGTGAGATTGCTAGTACGCTTGAAAGAACAAACATTTATCAAGCTTGATGTAGAATTTGAAAATCAATTTTGTGGACGTCAACAATGGCTTAAGATATTTCAAAGTTGCCAGAGAACAAAAATTGTCGTGCTATAACGACGAGCGTTAAAACTGTACCGTTCCAGTTTCAAAGATCTAGAGAGTTAGTTGTGGTTCTTGTCTATGATTTGGTGGTATTGGACTTTTAATATAAGTATTTCTTTTCTTTTCAAAGTCGTGTAAGAGGTGACTAAATCAAAAATCTTAAAAATGCTGTTAGCTACCGACAGATAACGGAATAGCCATGTCAAACATACCAAAACAAATTTAAAAGAGACCAGAGATAGGCAGCAGGGTCAAAGGTGCGAGTTATTACGATTGGCAATCCGCTCGCCAAACGTGGCAGTTATAGCAAATACTCTTTATGGGAAATCTTTGTGCACTGCTGAAGATTTTTAAGGAATTTAAAATTAAACGATTTTCGGATTTTATCGCGTTTTTCAATTAGTTTTTACAAACTATTTTTGTTTCCCGACGTTTCGGATGCTTTACATCATCCGTGGTCACGGGGGGTCAGTCCCCCCGTATTTTATAAAAACTAAATAAAAAACGCGATAAAATCCGAAAATCGTTTTATTTTAAATGTGTAGTATTCGCGTAAACACAAGAAATCATTATTTTTAAGGCAGTTAAATAACATAATGAAAACGTTTTCCTCATTAGGCCTATTAAAATATTCATTTGATATAAGTGACTATTATAGCCAGGTGCCAGGAGATAACTTTAAGAATAAACAAAAACGTGACCGGTGATGAGCCTATCGCTGTCTATTTGTTAAAACTTTAGTTATAGGTTGGACACTTCTTAGTGTAGACACTAGTAATTAAATTATTTTGTTTTTATTTTCTAAATTTTTTCTAAATAGATAGAGAGTGTAGTAGCAACCCAGATGGCTTTTAGATAGAAAATGAACCACATTTACATTTAATTTAGTTTCAACTGTAATGCTACGAAACCTCATTAGAAAGCTCTCACGAAATAATCTATAAAAAAACGATTAAATATAACCCTGGTTGTATAATTTCCGAGAACCTGAAAAGGCGCAATGTGTTGGACACTGTCTCATTATATAAATGTTTACCAAGAAACCTTTGTATAACATTGCTTATTTACTGCTAAAAATATAACATTGATATTAACTTCTCAATAGTTTCATTAACACTTTCTACGATTCTTCATCATTAGCCGAAATAAAGAAGAAGTAAACCAACCCAGCGTAAACTATATAAATTTCCGTACATAAAAAGAAAAAAAAGTCTTTTTTATTTCAGCTGTGTTGTATACAAAATTACAGTAAAAAGTTGAAGCTAAATGAAAAATTATTGCCGCTGTATAAAACCCCTTGAGCACTAGAGTAAAAGTTGGCATTTGTTAATAACACCTCCGGGAAGCTCTCGTTACATTTGATTAAGACTAATTGCTACAGTTGAGGCTCTTAACTCGCTTGCGGCGCGACGTAATCTCCTCGAATCGTGCTGTGTACATTTCTGTTGTTTTAGACTTTCTATTTATATAAAAGTTGGAGCGTTAGCGTACAAATTTGGCCTAAATCGAAACTTAAACTATTCATTGGGCTCATTGTTCAATACCCAAAAGCATTTCAGTGTATGCAGAAATATTAAACTGTGTAACATTTTTCCTAACCGGGGATGTTTCGTCATAATTTTTAAAATAAATAAATAAATATAAATATCTTCACGCAATTCCCAATACAGGGGTAAATAGAGGTTTAGTCTAGACAAATAAGTCCCTTTGACCTACCTTCCACCGAAGATATTTTCGGGACAACTTTACAGGTGGTGAGCCTGTCGCCGTCTTTATGTCCAAGCCAACGATATAATTCTTACATAAAGTTTTGAAAAACCCATTAGTACGAGCCTGCCACCTGGGGATCGAACTATTTTTTAAATTTTAATAATTTTCTATATTAAAATTATTCAAGTAAATCTGGGCCGCAAACGCTTAATTTACTTTATGTGGCTATATCAATGTCATGTGATACTGTGTGTTACTACTATCTGCCTGAATGTTGAATGTATTGTATATGTGTTATATGTGTTATTGTTTTTTGTTTTAATAAGACTGCAAATTTAAGAAAAAAACCACGCTGTGGAAAACTCAAAAACGTTGTTAATACGCCCAAAAAAGGCGAAACTCATGATGTGATTCATAAATGATTAATAAAGTTAATTATTTAATTATAAGTTAATAATTCAATAATTCCATAAGTAATGAAACCTACAGAAAATTAAGATAAGAAGTTTACAAATCTTTGCACGCAATGATGTGTCTTTCAAAATCTCTTTCTCTCACTACAGCTTAATTAATTTTGACTGTTTTATTGTTACTTTATTGTTTCATCGAATTCAAAAAAAATAACGGTATGAACGATCTATCACTATCACTTCACTCGTAATCGTATATTTACGCAATAAATGTCAAAATTAAAGAAAAAGTTTTCACACGCAATACGTGTGTGAAAACTAAACAAGTGACTAAGGACTGACTGAGGAAGGGCTACCAAGGAACTTAATGGTATTCTTAACAAATTGGACCTATCTTATGGCGAAAATTATGTAGAAAATGTCAGTTTAAAAATTAACTAACAAGAACTGAACTAATAGATTTCTGAGATTTTTTTATTTGCTACTGTGTTCAGGCGGCCTTCTGACAAAACCAATTGTTTCGGGTTCGTGTGATATTTCGTACATAGCCCATAGTATTCAGAACATACCTCTCCGACGTCTGTAAAAATTTATTTCTTAATATTTAAGACCTAGGATGTATTTGCGCAAATCGAATAAGACTTCATAGTCTGCATTTACCCGAAGCAAGTTATGGTTTAAAGCATTCTGAAAAACAATTACACAGGTGATTACCATGAGTTGATATTTGAATTTCACAATAAAGCTCCTTATTTTTCACTTTTTTGTTTAAACTTACCATATTAATAAGTTTTTATCCTTATTATAGCAATGTTACCTTTTATATTCAGACATAATTTACCCAATACTGAGGTAGTCAGAGATCTAGACAAATTTATGCTCGTTTAAATTTGTGATGATAAAACAAGTCTGAATATTACATAACTATATTAAATAGCATAATACATTTTAACAGCTAAAAAATAAAAATGCTATTACTCAAAAAGATGGACGTTGTTCAAGATAATTCCCCGCACGTAATATTTTATCTCAGTGACAAATTACAGGCTATTTAAGTCAGGTATTTAAATGAAGCACTTCGCTAAGTTTGAGGGTAGATAACAGCATCCGATTACACAAATTGGATGCAGGAAAGAAATTTCTCGTTCAGTTCTTAAAGCACTAATTTTAATAACTTACTTATATATTTATCCATTTACTTAACTTTTACGGCACCGACTAAAGTCGCATACATGACGCTGACACATTACAGTATTGTAGAATTTTTCGCCGCTATATTAACATATCTTCATACAACACGTGTAGATAATGCAGGGACAACAGAGTGCATTGCAGCCACCATAGCACCCACCACAAAGTCCGCAACGCATGTTTTAAATTGAAGAATATATACATACACAGATAAGGACAACACCACATACATTGCTCTGATCTGATGAACTGATCCCAAAAGCTGCTTAAGCTCTCGTGTGGTATCAGAAACAACGAAGGTACCACAGGCACCCAGAAATTGACCCGGCCGGGAATTCGTGTGCGTGGTACGTGTCCGTGGAAGATTGACGTTAGACGTAAAGACGTGAGTTTAATACAGACTTTAAACACGGTGTGTAACACACTCTTTCACGGTGGAAGTAGTACGTCACTCTTCCACGGAGGTCGTCAAAAAGGAAGTAGTAGATAGTTAATTGACTCAGGCGTTACTTTGCGGAAATTCATTGTAAAGTTGTTATTGAAAAAATTACTTCGCAACCCTCCGCATGAAAATATAAAAAGGTATATGTTACCTGGTCCGAAGAGACAAGGTATATGTTACCTGGTCCGAAGAGAAGAAGAGCACCACCCTCCCTCCCACAGATGCGTGCACTAATTCCACAGATGTGTCGCTCATCGTAGAGCTCATCGTAGAGTCGCTCATCGTAGAGTCGCTCATCGTAGAGTCGCTCATCGTAGAGTCGCTCATCGTAGAGTCGCTCATCGTAGAGTCGCTCATCGTAGAGTCGCTCATCGTAGAGTCGCTCACCGTAGAGTCTACTCGCTTGAGGATGCCTTGTTTTGAGGCGAAACACGTGTCGCGTTTTCGGTGGTGGTATATGTTACCTGGTTTGAGTGTAGTGGTGGTGGTGCATACAGTGGAATTAGTGCAAACATCTGTGGAATTAGTGCACGCATCTGTGGGAGGGAGGGTGGTGCTCTTCTTCTCTTCGGACCAGGTAACATATACCTTTTTATATTTTCATGCGGAGGGTTGCGAAGTAATTTTTTCAATAACAACTTTGGAAGTAGTAGAGTTGATTATGAAGATGTCGAAACGTTGGATGTTCAAATGTTTTTTTTTATTTTTTAGGTTCGCATAGCTAACTACTTATTCTCATCTCTTCGTTGAATAAGGGGGCGAAGACGGAAGAGCATTGTATACTGAAAGGTTAACCGATAGATGACGTATTAATGATTTTGAAATATTCCTTATAGCATCGCTCTTGTACAACTTTACGAAGCGCTTGAATTTCTCGCATAAGGCCTAAGCTAGTCACATTAGGTCATAAGATGTGACTACGATAAACTAGTCTCGTTATATGATATATAGCGGTGATACTCTAGTTACCGTCCAAACAAAGCTGCAGCCTGCACGGATTATACTGACCCTCTGGTACCCCTCTGATACTGACTGCCGCATTTCGTGATTTTTATTTACATATTGCAGATAGCACATTTATTATATTCAAAAGGACAGGAAGCTCAGTCATCTGGATAGTATTAAATATCGGTCATCAACTTTATTCTGATACTTCGCTCGTGACTTTTTTTTTATCGTTGATTTTTTTAAAAAATAAAAAAATAAAATATCTTCACGCAATTCCCAATACAGGGGTAGACAGAGGTCAAGTCTAGACAATTAAGTCCCTTTGACCCACCTTCCACCGAAGATATTTTCGGGACAACGTGACAGGTGGTGAGCCTGTCGCCGCCTTTATGTCCAAGCCAACGATGAAATTCGTACATAAGTTTTTGAAAAACTCATTGGTACTGCCACCTGGGGATCGAACTCGGGTCTCTCGACTCGAAATTCCGACCACCCAACAACTCGGCTATCGTGACTTCAATTTTTAAATTAGTTGATTTTTTTAAATTAGAATTAACTTTACTGCTTTATAATTTAAAAGTCTATTAAGATTTATCAAATTTTCATACACTCACAAAGTTTCGCTCTGTCGTCTCTGGCTTCCTGGCCTGAATTTACGAATGTATAGTAATATTCTGCTATAAAAAATTCAGAGCGTATTTTAAAAAAAAACCGCGCTTGTATAATTGTGAATGAAATGTGACGATTTCTTAATGACCTTATCAATTAATCCGCCGAATTTATTCATTTAGGATGAACTTTAACTAAATCCCTTGAATAAATTATACTTACCGAGTCTTTGAAAATGTATGAATTTGCATATATTTTATCTATATAGGAAAAACATGAAAGTCATATTTTAGGACTATAATTGTAGAGAACCGGAAAGAGCCTCGGATCGACCGGTTATTTCAAAACTTATGTACGATTTATATCGTTGGCTTGGACAAAAAGACAGCGAAGGGCTTACCGCCTGTCACGTTGTTCCAAAAAATGTCTTCGGTGGAAGGTGGATCGAAAAGACTTAATTATCGAGACCTCTGTCTCGAAAAAAAATATTTTCATGCCATTTCCAATACAAGGGTATTGGAAATGGCATGAAAATATTTTTTTTTATAATTGTACCATAACTATCTTGAAAATATTTTAAGATAGTTATGGTTGGTTCCGGTTTAAAAAGTTTTCAAAATAACTGCAGTTACAGGCTGCAAAGTTTTTATCTTTAATGCTTTACTCCTATTCGAACATCAGAGAATATCTCGTTTTTTTATGTACAATATTACAATCATGTTACATTTTATAATAACATGTACATACATAACTAACACAAATGGCGATAAAAACACTCACAAATATATTTCTTCTAGAAATTTCGACGAACATATTTATTTTTGATTATTTTGTTTACGTGTACATAAAAAACAAGTATGAATCTTTTAAGAGTGTGAAACAATATGCAATAAAGTCCTAAATAGCATTTTATATATAAGATAAGACCGCGCAAAGTAGCGCAATCTGCCATAAACCTTTGAAAATAATACACAAAAATAAATTTTAAAAACTAAGTTAATTAACTTTTGAATCGTCTTATTAATCAACCGTGGACGAGTGACAGGGGTATCTTGTTGTCGCCAGCGTCGAGGGCCCGGGTTCTATTCCCGGATCAATGAAGAAAAATATTTTTCCTACATTATCTCCGGTCTAGGTGCCTCTTGTACCTTCATTGTTTCCGATTCCATATGCTGTAGCTGCTTATTTTGGGATCAAAGCAATGTATGTGATACTGTCCCTATGTATGTACGTAATTATTATTTTCCAGAAGTTTCTCTTGTTTATCGCTAAACAGAATTTATGTACAATACTTTTATTTTAACTCCGATGTATTGGTCCAAGAAATTACCATTACTGACGTTGGTGCGCCATTTAAATTGTATAATGTGCGGGGTGCATTCGAATGAGTCCAAGCTCACAGCAGAATAAATCGCAATGTGGACGAATGAGGACGTGGGGAATTGCGTTATAAATATTTGAGAAAACAGAAATGTGCTGCGGTAAATCGTGTGTCGTGCAATTCTGCTTCTCTTTGAAATTTATCGTGTCTTGATATCAAAGAGCCGTTTACATGATGAATTGTTCAATGTCAATGGAAGTAAAGGAGTAATTTTCAAATATGATTAAAATATTACGACCGATATCTAGTTAGAAAGAAAAAAATAAATTTTATTGTTCCTTTTTTACCGATACATGATAACATGCGGGGAGGGGAAGGGAGAGGGTTTAATTTTCCAATGTTTATATTTAAATATTTAAAAATATAGTGCAATATAAATATGTATTTTAATTTTGCAACGGCGTGAAAATATGCCACCCCATTAATATCTTAAGAGGCGACATAGGGTAACACCATAAAAATAACATTTGAAAATATTTTTTATTGTTCTTAAGTTTTTTACGGAATTCCTAAAAAAGGAAATTTAATGTCTGATTCCGTACCTTTATTTTATTTGTATCAGTTATTAGTGGATAAATTCATACGAGTGAATATCCATTTAGTGAAACTACATTTTTCTTTTAAACAAAAATATTTTATGTCGTCTATAGCTCCTTACCTTTAACCAAAATATATTATTTATGTCTTTAACAAAGTTAACGAACCCTAAGTTAGTAGTAATCCACAGAGAAGCTAACCAGATGTCTTTAATGTCTTTTTGATACAATTATAAATCTAACATTACGGAAAGTTAAGCCAAGATAATGCTTTTACCATAAACATTTGCTTAGATTTGATTTGAAAGCTTAATAATAAATTCTCAGGGAGGCCTTTGTTCAGCAGTGAATTTCGGATAGGCTGATATGATGATGATAATAACTATTTTAAGATTTTACTAATTGTAATACTTACCACAGGGAATGATAGCCGAGTGGTTGGGTTAGGTTCGAGTCAAGAGACCCGAGTTCGATACCCAGGTGGCATGCTCGTACCCATGGGTTTTTCAAAAAAAGTTATGTACGAATTATATCGTAGGCTTGTATTTAAAGACGGCGACCAGCTCACAACTTGTCACGTTGTCCCGAAAATATCTTCGGTGGAAGGTGGGTCGAAAGAATTTAAGTATAGACTAGATCTCTGTCTACTCCTGTAATGGGAAAGGCGCGAAGATTTTTTTCTTATTCGTCACTTACGACACCATCGAGAAAAGTGACATATTCTTAAGTCGAAATAACCACGACCAATTTTATATTTAGTTGCTTTATATTATTTTGTAACTCTGGCTACCCTTGTATTCGGAATTTCGTGATGATATTTTTTTACCACAGGGAAGCGTGATCGGATTTAGATAGCATTACGATAAAATTTGAATGGCTATAATACTGATTATCGTTTTGACAGTGGTAGCGCATCAGCTTTTGTTGTTGCATGAATAGAACGGCTCGACCGGAGAAGTACCACGACCTCACAGAATACCGGCGTGAAGTAGAAGTCTAACAAACTTCTGCGTTTCGTCTGGTGAGTGCAGGTATATATATATATATATATATATATATATATATATATATATATATATATATATATATATATATATATATATATATATATATATATATATATATATATATATATATATATATATATATATATATATATATATATATATATATATATATATATATATATATATATATATATATATATATATATATATATATATATATATATATATATATATATATATATATATATATATATATATATATATATATATATATATATATATATATATATATATATATATATATATATATATATATATATATATATATATATATATATATATATATATATATATATATATATATATATATATATATATATATATATATATATATATATATATATATATATATATATATATATATATATATATATATATATATATATATATATATATATATATATATATATATATATATATATATATATATATATATATATATATATATATATATATATATATATATATATATATATATATATATATATATATATATATATATATATATATATATATATATATATATATATATATATATATATATATATATATATATATATATATATATATATATATATATATATATATATATATATATATATATATATATATATATATATATATATATATATATATATATATATATATATATATATATATATATATATATATATATATATATATATATATATATATATATATATATATATATATATATATATATATATATATATATATATATATATATATATATATATATATATATATATATATATATATATATATATATATATATATATATATATATATATATATATATATATATATATATATATATATATATATATATATATATATATATATATATATATATATATATATATATATATATATATATATATATATATATATATATATATATATATATATATATATATATATATATATATATATATATATATATATATATATATATATATATATATATATATATATATATATATATATATATATATATATATATATATATATATATATATATATATATATATATATATATATATATATATATATATATATATATATATATATATATATATATATATATATATATATATATATATATATATATATATATATATATATATATATATATATATATATATATATATATATATATATATATATATATATATATATATATATATATATATATATATATATATATATATATATATATATATATATATATATATATATATATATATATATATATATATATATATATATATATATATATATATATATATATATATATATATATATATATATATATATATATATATATATATATATATATATATATATATATATATATATATATATATATATATATATATATATATATATATATATATATATATATATATATATATATATATATATATATATATATATATATATATATATATATATATATATATATATATATATATATATATATATATATATATATATATATATATATATATATATATATATATATATATATATATATATATATATATATATATATATATATATATATATATATATATATATATATATATATATATATATATATATATATATATATATATATATATATATATATATATATATATATATATATATATATATATATATATATATATATATATATATATATATATATATATATATATATATATATATATATATATATATATATATATATATATATATATATATATATATATATATATATATATATATATATATATATATATATATATATATATATATATATATATATATATATATATATATATATATATATATATATATATATATATATATATATATATATATATATATATATATATATATATATATATATATATATATATATATATATATATATATATATATATATATATATATATATATATATATATATATATATATATATATATATATATATATATATATATATATATATATATATATATATATATATATATATATATATATATATATATATATATATATATATATATATATATATATATATATATATATATATATATATATATATATATATATATATATATATATATGTTATTAGTGTACGGTTTCAGGTAAGATTTTTATTTCAAAATTAACTGTGTTTGTAACGTTGCCTCTGACACTAAGATGGCGGCAAGCTCACCTACATTGTCCGAATAAGCTCCGGGGAACTTTAAAATAGGGCAAAAGTATAAGTTATTAAAATTCAATGTTGAAGAATTGTACACAATTGATTTTACACAATTAATTTAATAACATAAAAGTTCAGCATAAATATGCTTTAAAAATCATTGAAATTGCATAATAAAAATTGTACACAATTCACTTTATTTCATTATTCATTAATTAACCAACCGGTTTCGCCTTACGGCATCATCAGGGTATTAAACTTTTTAATAAAAATTAAATAATCAATTTTTATGTTATTAGTTAAACACGGTTATTAAATGAATAATTAAATAAAGTGAATTGTGTACAAGTGTTCAACAATGAATTTTAATGCAATTCCACCAAGTGACACAAATTGCAAATATAAGTTATATATGTTATTAGTGTACGGTTTCAGGTAAGATTTTTAATAAAAATTCCCGCATGCGAGTTCTTTAAAAAGCATTTATCAAAGTTGAAGTCACAACAAGATAGATAAAGATGCTAGACTATCTATCACGACGTTCTTGACATATTTGGAATATTTTAATATATAAAATTCGCATAGAATGAAATTCATTTAAACATTTATTGATCATTTACGCCCATATTATAAAAAATTATTTAAAATACTTTTTTTAAGTCTATAAGTATTATCAATATTCAGGTACAGAAACTGACACTCTGTGGTCTAGACAATTTAGTCCTTCAGACCCACATTTCACCCTGTGAGCATGTCTTCGAACAAAACACACGCAATATTTCTTACAGACCAAAATACTTTTAATAATAAAGTACTTCTTTAATAAAAATAGATAATAATAGTTAGAATCGTTTTATTTTTCTAATCTGGTTAATTGTGTTTTCTTAGTATTAAATTATTGACTTTCAATGAGATATAATTAATTAAATAATTAAAGTCACGATTGCCGAGTTGTTGGGTGGTCGGAATTTCGAGTCGAGAGACCCGAGTTCGATCCCCAGGTGGCAGTACCAATGAGTTTTTCAAAAACTTATGTACGAATTTCATCGTTGGCTTGGACATAAAGGCAGCGATGGGCTCACCACCTGTCACGTTGTCCCGAAAATATCTTCGGTGGAAGGTGGGTCAAAGGGACTTGACCTCTGTCTACCCCTGTATTGGGAATTGCGTGAAGATATTTATTTATTTATTTATTTATTTATTTATTTATTTATTTATTTATTTATTTATTTATTTATTTATTTATTTATTTATTTATTTATTTATTTATTTATTTATTTATTTATTTATTTATTTATTTATTTATTTATTTATTTATTTATTTATTTATTTATTTATTTATTTATTTATTTATTTATTTATTTATTTATTTATTTATTTATTTATTTATTTATTTATTTATTTATTTATTTATTTATTTATTTATTTATTTATTTATTTATTTATTTATTTATTTTATATTTAAATAATTAAAGTCACGATTGCCGAGTTGTTGGGTGGTCGGAATTTCGAGTCGAGAGACCTGAGTTCGATCCCCAGGTACCAATGGGTTTTTCAAAACTTATGTACGAATTTCATCGTTGGCTTGGACATAAAGACGGCGACGGGCTCACCACCTGTCACGTTGTCCCGAAAATATCTTCGGTGGAAGGTGGGTCAAAGGGACTTGACCTCTGTCTACCCCTGTATTGGGAATTGCGTGAAGATATTTATTTATTTATTTATTTATTTATTTATTTATTTATTTATTTATTTATTTATTTATTTATTTATTTATTTATTTATTTATTTATTTATTTATTTATTTATTTATTTATTTATTTATTTATTTATTTATTTATTTATTTATTTATTTATTTATTTATTTATTTATTTATTTATTTATTTATTTATTTATTTATTTATTTATTTATTTATTTATTTATTTATTTATTTATTTATTTATTTATTTATTTATTTATTTATTTATTTATTTATTTATTTATTTTATATTTAAATAATTAAAGTCACGATTGCCGAGTTGTTGGGTGGTCGGAATTTCGAGTCGAGAGACCTGAGTTCGATCCCCAGGTACCAATGGGTTTTTCAAAACTTATGTACGAATTTCATCGTTGGCTTGGACATAAAGACGGCGACGGGCTCACCACCTGTCACGTTGTCCCGAAAATATCTTCGGTGGAAAGTGGGTCGAAGGGACTTATTTGTCTAGACTAGACCTCTGTCTACCCCTGTATTGGGAATGGCGTGAAGATATTTTTTTGTTTTATCTTACGTTTAAGATACACATATTTCTTATGTATAATGTCTTCATATCGATTAAAGTTGTGAAATAATTTCAGACGCGGGGAGAAAATGTATAAGTTTGAACATACTTCTCCATGTCAAATTTATCTTGATGGATGATCCACAAAAGCGTCATTGTCTAAAATATTACTTTCACGTCGCGCCAAATGAGGCTGAAAGAACATGGAGGCTTTGACAGTTCCCATGTTCTAACAATAAATTTCTCATTTATATTAAAAAGGGGGGATGTAATTTTGAATTTATTTGCTCGATAATAATAATAATAATAATAATAATAATAATAATAATAATAATAATAATAATAATAATAATAATAATAATAATAATAATAATAATAATAATAATAATAATAATAATAATAATAATAATAATAATAATAATAATAATAATAATAATAATAATAATAATAATAATAATAATAATAATAATAATAATAATAATAATAATAATAATAATAATAATAATAATAATAATAATAATAATAATAATAATAATAATAATAATAATAATAATAATAATAATAATAATAATAATAATAATAATAATAATAATAATAATAATAATAATAATAATAATAATAATAATAATAATAATAATAATAATAATAATAATAATAATAATAATAATAATAATAATAATAATAATAATAATAATAATAATAATAATAATAATAATAATAATAATAATAATAATAATAATAATAATAATAATAATAATAATAATAATAATAATAATAATAATAATAATAATAATAATAATAATAATAATAATAATAATAATAATAATAATAATAATAATAATAATAATAATAATAATAATAATAATAATAATAATAATAATAATAATAATAATAATAATAATAATAATAATAATAATAATAATAATAATAATAATAATAATAATAATAATAATAATAATAATAATAATAATAATAATAATAATAATAATAATAATAATAATAATAATAATAATAATAATAATAATAATAATAATAATAATAATAATAATAATAATAATAATAATAATAATAATAATAATAATAATAATAATAATAATAATAATAATAATAATAATAATAATAATAATAATAATAATAATAATAATAATAATAATAATAATAATAATAATAATAATAATAATAATAATAATAATAATAATAATAATAATAATAATAATAATAATAATAATAATAATAATAATAATAATAATAATAATAATAATAATAATAATAATAATAATAATAATAATAATAATAATAATAATAATAATAATAATAATAATAATAATAATAATAATAATAATAATAATAATAATAATAATAATAATAATAATAATAATAATAATAATAATAATAATAATAATAATAATAATAATAATAATAATAATAATAATAATAATAATAATAATAATAATAATAATAATAATAATAATAATAATAATAATAATAATAATAATAATAATAATAATAATAATAATAATAATAATAATAATAATAATAATAATAATAATAATAATAATAATAATAATAATAATAATAATAATAATAATAATAATAATAATAATAATAATAATAATAATAATAATAATAATAATAATAATAATAATAATAATAATAATAATAATAATAATAATAATAATAATAATAATAATAATAATAATAATAATAATAATAATAATAATAATAATAATAATAATAATAATAATAATAATAATAATAATAATAATAATAATAATAATAATAATAATAATAATAATAATAATAATAATAATAATAATAATAATAATAATAATAATAATAATAATAATAATAATAATAATAATAATAATAATAATAATAATAATAATAATAATAATAATAATAATAATAATAATAATAATAATAATAATAATAATAATAATAATAATAATAATAATAATAATAATAATAATAATAATAATAATAATAATAATAATAATAATAATAATAATAATAATAATAATAATAATAATAATAATAATAATAATAATAATAATAATAATAATAATAATAATAATAATAATAATAATAATAATAATAATAATAATAATAATAATAATAATAATAATAATAATAATAATAATAATAATAATAATAATAATAATAATAATAATAATAATAATAATAATAATAATAATAATAATAATAATAATAATAATAATAATAATAATAATAATAATAATAATAATAATAATAATAATAATAATAATAATAATAATAATAATAATAATAATAATAATAATAATAATAATAATAATAATAATAATAATAATAATAATAATAATAATAATAATAATAATAATAATAATAATAATAATAATAATAATAATAATAATAATAATAATAATAATAATAATAATAATAATAATAATAATAATAATAATAATAATAATAATAATAATAATAATAATAATAATAATAATAATAATAATAATAATAATAATAATAATAATAATAATAATAATAATAATAATAATAATAATAATAATAATAATAATAATAATAATAATAATAATAATAATAATAATAATAATAATAATAATAATAATAATAATAATAATAATAATAATAATAATAATAATAATAATAATAATAATAATAATAATAATAATAATAATAATAATAATAACCCCCCCAAAGGATCACCTTGACGTGGTGGGGGGGCTTACGGGTATTAAGTACTGGTTAAATGGACCTAACAACTTTCCATAAATTTATTTTCACTATAACCCAGACCAACGATCCTGAACCGAATGAATGGAGAATCGAATGGAAAGTCAATCAAAGAGATATAGTTTACGGCCGCTGCCCGGGGGTCGCCGGGGCGCATCTGGAGCCGACGCTGGATGCCACAGCATGCGAACCGTGGGCGACGGGGGACTGAGCAGGCGGGTTCCCCTCGATAAAAATATTACAGCCGATCGATCACCGTCACCTTCATTTTCATCCACTTCTGAACATTCACTCTTTCACAACATTCCGTCACCTTCTTCAACCCAAAGCTTATTTAGATCACCTGCTTCATCAATATCATCTACAAATTCATCCAGAAATACAAGGTCAACGGCTGTTGTGCAGGAGGCATTTGCCAATAATCCTGTACCCACTGCTGGCCATACCCGTGCGCGAAAAAAATGGACTGAAGATATGAACCGATTTATATGGCGCACATACCTAGTAATAACTAAATGTGAAACCACAAATATGAACAACTACTTGGAACACTTACACCAGAATTTTAATAATAGATACCCTGAAATGCGTGCCAATCGCCAACGAATAGGTGACCAAAGAAGGGCTATATTGAGAAGAAAGTTATTACCACAGCATATTCTTGATGAAATAAATCGAGAAGTAAGTAAACACATACAAACCGATAACTTAAAGCAGACACTGACATATAACTCTAAACAAGTACCCACAATGTCACAGCCACAGAAAACACTTCTTACAACACAAGAATGAAATGGTCAGATGAAATTAATGCGGAAATAGTTAGGTGTTATTTTGAAGTAACTGATTTAGAGATAAACAAGACTGCTTATAGGAAAAAATGTATGATTTATTCATAGAAAGACAACCGTACTTATCTCACATTACCGAACAGAGAGTTGCAGATCAAAGGCGTTTAATATTTAACAATAAGATATACACAAACAAAATTAGGGAATTGAAAAAGAAGTAGAATTAAAATTAATACAACTAAACAGTCATATAGAAATTAGCATAGAGCATAACAACACTTTAACGGACTAAACACAAACCAATTCCGAAATGAAATTGATATAAAAGAAACGTCAATAAACAACACTCAACAAGAAAACATATTAGACAGTACATTAACACTCACCGAAACACCAACATTATCAAACACTGAAAATAATAGTGACCTGCCCCATTCCCAAAATTACATAGAAATAAATAAAATCGAAATAGAATTTAACAATGCTCTTGCCCGATTCAAAATATTGACCCAGAAGTAAGACCATACATCCCGAAACAAAAATCATCGCGTAAATTTGCTCAAATTATATCTCATTTGAATAATGTTATTCTTCCAAAACACATCAACAACGACTTAGATTTTACTTCATTGCACACTATAATATATTCAGCAGCCTTCACTGCTGCCACTTGTAACGGCACTAGGTTTAACAAAGAGGAAACTATAAACAATAAACTTCGAAACAGAAAACTTAATTGGCAAAGGAGATTGGAAAATAGAATTGAAAAATATAGATTGGAAATAGGGAGATTAACACAAT
The DNA here is from genome assembly GCA_029286605.1 of Sericinus montela. Lineage (NCBI taxonomy): Eukaryota > Metazoa > Arthropoda > Insecta > Lepidoptera > Papilionidae > Sericinus > Sericinus montela. The sequence goes on along the minus strand of JAGSMR010000035.1, from coordinate 5,094,538 downwards.
ACATTCTAGGAAATAGAAACCAAAAAATACAAAAGACTGTAGAAGACATAAAGGTAAAATATAAATATCATTCTCGACATGAAGAACCTAACACAGAACTACAACATTTTCTCGACACACTTAAACAAAAATTAAACGCAGTTTCAAATAGACTAAAAAGATATTTAACTTGTACTAAAAGAAAACAGCAAACACAACATTTATAAATAATGAGAAACAATTCTATAGAACGCTAGGCCACCGTCAACAAACTAATACCAGTGAATCTCCTCACTACAAAGCTTAAAACAATATTGGTCAGACATCTGGGAAAATCCTGTCCAACATAATATTGAAGCTAATTGGTTGGACAAAACAGCAAACACAGCTCATATTAACCAAATGGATGTTAATAACATTTCAGTAAACACTTTCATTAAAATCATCAAACGTACACACAACTGGAAGGCACCGGGCACCGACAATATACATAATTATTGGTACAAAAGTTCACTTGTACTCATCCACCTATCCACAGTCACATTTGCCAATTCATACAGACACCACAATTAATGCCAACCTTCGTTACAAATGGAATAACTTATATGCTACCAAAAGGTGAAAACTTAAAAATCCTGAAAATTACAGACCCATCACCTGCCTACAAACCATATATAAGATTATTACTGGCTGCATTAGTGACATAATATACGAACACTTAGAACGATACAATATTCTTGCAGAACAACAAAAGGATGTAGGAAAATAGCCAGGGATGTAAAGAACAGTTGGTAATTGACGAAATTGCAATGAAACAATCACAAACTAGAAATAGAAATATTCACACAATGTACATTGATTATAAAAAAGCATTTGATTCTGTCCCTCATAGCTGGTTAATTTACGTACTAAAACATTACAAAGTACACCCTAATCTGATTTCATTCTTAAACATAATAATGCTTCAATGGAAGACTAAACTTAAATTAATAAATAACAAGACTTTAACCACCCCCGAAATTAAAATACAAAGAGGTATATTTCAAGGAGACGCTCTTAGCCCATTATGGTTTTGTATAGCCCTTAACCCCTTGTCTGAATTGCTGAACAACACTAATATAGGATTTAAATTAAAACTTAATAATTCATTTCATACGCTCACACATTTACTGTATATGGATGACATCAAAATTTATGCAACCAATAACACCGAACTTTCAAAACTAGCAGATATCACACAATTATTTTCCAAAGACATCAAAATGCACTGGAGTTGATAAATGCAAAATACATTCAATTGTCCGTGGAAAATCTCAAAATACTTCTTATCTGCTTGATACTGGTGAACAAATAGAGCCCATGGACGAACATAGCACTTATAAATACTTAGGTTTTCATCAGGCCAAACATATCAATCAAAACAAGCAAAATTAGATTTAACAAAAAAATTTAAAACTAGAATAAACCAAATTTTGAGAACCCAACTTAATTCACGAAATACGACAAAGGCCTTAAACACATACGCAATACCAATTCTTACATATTCCTTTGGTATCATAAATTGGTCCCAAACTGATTTAATTAAACTACAGCGTACAATAAATACACACATGACAGCAAACAGAAAACACCACCCGAGATCGTGCACTCAACGTCTCACATTACCGCGTCAAGATGGGGGGAGGGGTTTTGTCGACATACAAAATTTACACAATAACCTCATCAACAAATTACGCAAATATTTCTATAAGAAAGCTGAACAATCACAATTACACAAATACATAATAGATATAGACAAGAAAATAACTCCTCTTAATTTAAACGACAGAGACTTTCAACCAAAAATATTAAGCAAACAGCAGAAAATAGATAAGTGGTCACAAAATCCCTACACGGAAGGCACCTTGCCGATTTAAATCAGACACATGTCGACATGCAAGCGTCGAACAAATGGTTGCGGAAAGGGAGCTCTTCCCGGAGACGGAAGCCTTTGTGATTGCTATCCAGGATCAAGTCATAAACACACGTAACTATCAAAACACATTATTCACATTCCTAACCTACTCACCGATCTATGCAGACGATGCCAAAGTAGCACAGAAACAATTCAACATATTATCGGTGCTTGCAAATCTATAGTTCAAACAGATTTCAAACATAGACATGATCAAGTTGCTTCAATCATTCACCAAAATCTTGCTCACAGACATTCATTCGTACCTAAAAAATAGCTTATTACAAGTATAAACCTAGTACTGTCTTAGAAAACAAATTATTTAAAATTTACTGGGATAGGACAATTATTACCGACAAGACTATACATTACAATAGACCGGATATAACAATACTAGACAAAGTTAAGAAATTAGTTTTCATAATCGATATAGCAGTTTGTAACACACACAACCTTATTACGACTTACTCAGAAAAAATGGCTAAATATATAGACCTAGCTACCGAAATAAAAAAGCAATGGTCGATTGAAACAGTCAAAATAGTACCAATAATTATATCTACAACTGGTGTAGTCCCCAAAACTCTTCAAAATAATCTCAACATTCTTCAAATGCCGAATTCAACCCTCACACTTTTACAAAAAGCAGTCCTTCTCAATACATGTCGCCTTACACGCAAATTCCTCAATTCATCAACAGGTATTTAAATTTCTCTAATTCCAACTGCCACACTTGGTCAATGCCCGTGTGTCCAGTACTCTACCTCTTTTTTATTTTACAAAAGGGAGAAAAGTTAACCAAATAAAAATAAAAATAATAATAATAATAATAATAAGCCCCCTCAAATCCAACCTTACGTCCGGGTCGACCACCTGACCCACGTGGGGGGCGGACACGTATTATTATAGAAACTTATACGGCTAACAAGGCAAGGGTAACCCATTAAAAATGGAGACGAGGTCTAAGCGTAAACGTATAGAGCCGCTTCCCGGGGGTGATCGCCGGGGCACACCTGGAGCTGACGCTGGGTGTCACAGCATGCGAACCGTCAGCGGTGCGGAGTTGACTAGGCGGGCTCCCACCGGGGTATCCGAAAATGTTACAGCCAAACAAAAACCACCTGATAGAGGTACAATATCCCCATCCAGCTTAACAGAACCATACAGTCCTAATAGTACATTGTCATATGCACCAACATTTAAAACTACTAGCGATGACTCAAGGGAATCCGTAGACGCCCACTTTGATGTTGCGCAGGAGGTCTCTAAGGCCTTTTTACCTGCGTCCACAAAGGCTGGAAAACCAAGAGTGCGCATGAAATGGTCAGCTGAAATAAATTTATTTATTATGCGCACTTATTACCACATAACAAAATTAGAAACAGACATGACAACATACAGAACACTGTTACATCAAAATTCACCCAAAAATACCCAGGCGTAAATGTGACTGAACAAAGAATATCCGATCAGAGGAGAGTTATTATTCGAAATAAGTTATTAAGCGAAGAAACATTGAATCTATTGAAAGAAGAAGTTCGAGTATTACTAAATCAGGAAGAAAATACAAATCAGGAAATAAGACACAATACGACACCACCACCAAGTATACTTGACACTGAAAATTTAACGTGCATTCAATCCCAAATTAACCTCCCTTACACAAACACACAAACACAATCACTGTCACATACACAACAATATATGGAATCTCAAATATGTTCATCATTATATACTAACCATGAATACACCGCTGAAGTTTCTACGCAAACAGACACAGTTACATTGCTTATTGAAAATGAAATAGAATCTCTCAATTCTCCAAATATTAACGAAGACACGATAACAAAAGAGTTAAATAATAAATTTAAAACAGTGTTATTGGAATTCTCAGGGATGGATCCAACAGCCCGACCGAAACTACCTAAATTAAGATATAGTAAAGATCTCCAGCGACTAGTGAACATTTTCAACAACAGTATACTACCTCAGCACATATCTGACGAAGTACGCTTAACAGACATCCACACACTCATATACTGTACGGCAATGATCATTTCGCAAGAATTAGGCTATAAAATCAAAAAAACTGATGAAACATTACGGCATAAAAACTATGTTAGACCGTCATGGCAAATTAGACTGGAAAAGATATACAAAAGCTACGTTCCGATATAGGTAAACTCACCCAATTTATTCACAATAATAATAGATCAAAAAAAGTAGTAGAAAGAGTAACACTAATTTTTAAAAATAATAAAATACATTCTACACATGAAGGCGAAAATAGAAAACCGGAAGAATTCTTAGATACATTAAAACAAAAATTATCACTCAAAGCTAATAGACTTAAGAGGTATAAAAAAGCATTACAAAGGAAAGAAGACAATAATCTATTTACGACCAATGAAAAATTATTCTACAGAAAGTTAAATACAAGCAAAGGAAATAAAAACGTGGAAACTAATGAAATACCGGCTGTTGAAGAGATTGAGAGATTCTGGTCGAACATTTGGGAGCATGAAATACAACACAACACTGAAGCAGAATGGATAAGTGAAGAAAGCAAACGTTGGAATTCGATCCCTGAAATGGAGTTCGAAAATATTACAGAGGAAGATGTTAAGAACATTACTGCTAAATTACACAACTGGAAAACACCAGGCAGTGACAAAATTTGTAATTATTGGTATAAAAATTAGTAGTATTACACAAACATTTAGCAAAGAATTTAACAGAAATCATATTACAAAACAAAACATACCTGAATTTATTGTTAAAGGGATAACCTACATGTTACCAAAAGAACAATACACTACAAAACCTTCACAATATAGACCTATTACATGTTTACCAACGATATACAAAATACTTACGTCAATTATTACACATAAAATCAGAACGCACACGGAAAACACAATATAATAGCAGAAGAACAAAAAGGATGCAGACGAGGCCACATGGGTTGCAAAGAACAACTTATAATTGATTCTGTGATACACAAACACACAGGAACGAAGAAACGCAATTTACATTGTACGTTTATAGATTATCAAAAGCGTTTGATAGTATTCCACACTCTTGGTTAATCAAAACACTTAAAATTTATAAAATAAATAACTCTATTATACAATTCCTTAAAAAAATTATGCCCTTATGGAAAACTACACTATACATTAATCACCAGCACACAACATTTAGAACACGAGAAATAAATATTAAAAAAGGTATTTATCAAGGTGATTCTCTGAGCCCACTGTGGTTCTGCCTCGCTTTAAACCCACTATCAAATTTACTTAACAGCCAAAATGCTGGGTATTGCCTTAAAAATGATACTACCCAGACAGTAATATCCCATTTGATTTATATGGACGACATTAAATTATACGCCAAAACTGAGAAAGAAATGGACAGATTAATAAAAATAACGACTACATTTAGCAACGACATTAACATGCAATTCGGGTTAGACAAATGTAAAATACTTCACATTGTTAAAGGCACTATACGAACTGGAAACTACGCATTGGATGATACGCAGAATAAAATTATAACAGCAATGGAACCAGGTGATGTGTATAAGTATTTGGGATACTACCAACTAAAGGGCATAGATCACAGCAAAATTAAGCAAAACCTTATAACAGAATACAAAAAAGAGTAACACATCTTTGTAAAACGAGACTTTCAGGCAAAACCTTATAAAAGCTATTAACACTTACGCTATCCCAATACTCACATACTCATTTGGTATCATAAAATGGAACAAAACAAATATACACACTATAGAACGGGCAACACGCATTATTCTTACCAAACACAATAACCATCACCCAAAATCTGCAATAGAACGTTTAACAATTAAAAGACATAACGGAGGCAGAGGTCTCATAAACATACATGATTTATGGCAAAACAGGTCTTAAATCTACATAATTTCTTTCAACAAAAGTCAATCAAAAGTAATATACATAAAGCCATTGTACAAAACGATATTAACTTTACACCGTTAAACCTAATCCAATCTAAATTAACTGAAAACACAAATATGAACACCTCAAACTAGAACATGACACGATAGAAAAGTGGAAACAAAAACACTTCATGGACGACACCCACATGACTTAGAACAAACACTAATAGACAAAGAAGCATCTAATAGATGGCTTAAAATAGGTACATTATTTCCTGAAACAGAAGGCTTCATCTTGGCTATTCAAGATCAAGTCATCAATACAAGAAATTACCGTAAATATATTGTTAAAGATCCAACATTAGCAGACGATAAATGCCGAAAATGCCATACACAGTCTGAAACAATTCAACACATAACTGGAGCATGTCCCCACCTTACACAAACTGATTACACCCACAGACACAACCAAGTTGCCAATATTATACACTTAAAACTAGCCACCCAACATAAACTTTTAAACGACATCAATACACCATACTATAAATATACCCCTAACAAAGTATTAGAGAATTCTACATACAAACTTTATTACGACCGTGCTATTCTTACAGATAAAACAATACACTACAATAGACCAGATATTATTTTGCAAGATAAAACTAACAATACAACTTACTTAATCGACATTGCAGTACCTAACACGCATAACATATCAAAAACAATAACAGAAAAATACACAAATATGCTGAGTTAAAAGAAGAGGTAACAAGAATATGGAAACAAAATAAAGTCTACGTAGTACCAATAGTATTATCAACCACAGGAATCATCCCAAAACACCTTCACCACAGTTTAAAACTTTTGAATATTAAGGAAAACACATACATAAGTATGCAGAAAGCAGTCATATTAAACACCTGTCGTATTGTTAGGAAATTTTTACAAGTAGATGAAAATATATTTTCACCCTAATTAGTAAATAGTCCTTACCAACATTATTAATAGTTTTAAAGTTGTTTACTTGGTATATGCCCGTAAACAGCAATATGACCAGCTGAAAGCTGAGAAAAAACAAAAGTTCTTAATAATAATAATAAGGAGTGACGTCCCCATCGCCCACCGGCGTAACAGCTTAAGTGACAAAACTGTTACATCGGCGCAATCAGTCAGCACCTTGCCATGAGATGTTAGCCCCGTGTCTCAAAAAACTTGAGGGTGCACAGGCCCGTCTGTGCATATGGCCTCGCTGCATTAAACGGTGCCGGTCTTGGGGCGTCTTCCGTTAAATGACGCCCCATAAATGGATGATGGAATACAAGAGAATGCGTTTAGGGCCGCTGCCTGGGGGCCGCCAGGGCGCGTCTGGAGCTGGCGCTGGACGCGGCAGCATGCGGGCCGCCAGCCGAGAGCGGGGGGCAGCACGACCATCCAGCTCCACCCCGCATCCATCATCCCCACCAGTTGGCTTGGTGTCAGCAGGGTCCTCTGGAATCCAGCAATTGGCACCCGCCACTGGTGGAGTACGCCGCATGCGATGGACGAAGAATATGAATATGAACGCATTGCAGGCGTACTTTAGGGCTAAAGGGGAAGAAACCGGAGGATTTGCATATCGGGCTAGGATGCATCGCTTCTTTGCTGAGCTCGAGCCTACTGTTACTGTCACCGAGCAAAACCTTGCAGACCGAGTTCGGTATATCATCCGTTCGAAAATTTTCGATGATGCCGAACTCGAACGACTAAGACGTGAGGCTGTTCCGTCTTCGAATGAAAATGCGGTGATAGAGGATGCCGCTCCACAAAGTGCAACACGTGCAGGTGTGGATGCTGCCATGGACCTTCTTGTTACCGTAGATTCAGACGAGGGGGGAACAGTCGCCCAAGATGCAGAGCAAATGAGGAGCATATTGGAAGAGGCGGTTAAGGAAATTCGCGAAATGCCTTTCGAAAGCCGACCATGACTCCCCCGTATAATTTTAAGCAAGCGCAATTGCTCTGTCGTGAGGACCCTGAACCCGATCCTGAGTACCTTTTTGGAAACCAGCCGGGACCTCTGCGATACGGACTCCTGCGCTTTTGGCGCTGCATTGGCAGTCTGCCGTATTATCGGCGTCAAACTTCCCACAGCTGGACGCGCTACTAAGCAGAGTAGTGCTATCCCAGCGTGGAGACGGAGAATCGAGGAACGTATTGCAGAGGCAAGGACCCTCATTGGCAGGCTGATAAGCTTCAGGTCAGGCAATATTAGGCCGAGGATTGTGCGCTCCGTAAGGATGGCGTTCGCTGGGACTAATATTAACCTGTCTCAGCCAGGTATAACGCAAAAGCTGACGGAACGCATAGACGACCTGAAGCAAAAAATTGCAGCTTGGGGGGAAACGGATAAGGCGGTATACCGAGAGGTCAAAGCGGTATAACCAGAATCGTCTCTTTCAAAGTGATCAAAAGAGACTCTATAAATCGTTGGAGCGCTCAGAAACTGGAGGGGCGGGCCAAGGACCTGATCAGGCTGACATTGTCACCTTCTGGCGTAGCCTGTGGTCAGAGCCCGCAAACCACAGCGAGGGCTCCTGGATGGAAATCGTGGCGAGACAGAGTGCAGATATTACACCCATGGACCCCGTCGTCATAACACCTGAAGACGTAGCTGAGGCGGTCCGTAGAGCCCCGAACTGGAAAAGTCCGGGGCTCGACGGGCTGCATCACTACTGGCTAAAGGGGTTCGTGGTGTGCCACGCTGTGCTCGCCAGACAGTTTCAAGAAGCTCTCGAACAGAAGTCGCTCCCGAGTCTCTTTACTACTGGGGTCACACATTTGGTTCCAAAAGATCAGGCTACCACAGACCCGAGTAAGTACCGCCCCATCACGTGTCTGCCCACCATTTATAAGAAAGAAAGAAAGAAAGAAAGAAAGAAAGGTTTATTCTCCAAAGTGACGCCATCAGAGAAAACATAAAAAAAAAAAACACATAATTTACAAATAACACTTGGATTTACAATACAAATTACAACATACTACATATTACAAACTAAACAATGCCTATACTCGTATGTGTCAAGGCGTCATCTGGGAACTGGAGCACACTCAGCATAATGCCATGAAATTTTTTTTTTTCCATGGCGCTGATTTTCAGTGTGTCCAGATAGTGACTCGCCGAAATCAGTGCTATATGTATACTCATAATCTTTTAAACACAAAATTATGCTGACAAAATTATGCATTCAAATGCTCATAGAAGGGCAATACGAACACTACAAAAGGGAAATTAATAAAATACTATAAAGGACTATTTACTACAAAAGGGAAATTGTTAAAATACTATATAGTGCTATATAACAAAGTGACCAGATAATTTGTAAAAAAAAATAATATATATGTAATTATTGAAGAATATAACAAGACAAAACAATAGCCGCATTCAAGAGGACGATTTTAATGCTGCGTTGTTAAAAATCTATGACGATGAGGTACGTAATTGTGCAAAGCTTTATAAACTTTGATCAAAGTTAATCTGACTTTGCAGTAGTTGTGTTCGGTATTTATTTTTAAATGTATGTATTGCTTTTAGATTTCGCAAAGGAGGCGGTATGTCGTTCCAGCACTTGGATGCGGCGTATTTGAAACTTCCTCGGAAAGCGTGAGTGCGGTGACGAGGCACGACGAGAGTATTCCCTCTAGTGCGCGTATTGTAAGATTTTATATCACGTGGCCATATGAGTTTGTCAGCAAGATAAGGAGGTGTTTTATTTTTTAATACCCCGAATAGGAGAGTTGCCATGTGCAGTTTTCGACGATATTCCATTTTTAACATTTTGGCATTGTTAATGTAAGGGGTGACGTGCGTGCGGGGCGGTATTGTAAAACTAAATCTTGCACCTGCATTTTGAACACGTTGCACTAGACGTCGCGACCGCGCTAAAAGTCTCGGCCATATACAATGTCCATATAATTAAATTTTGAAAGGACAAGAGTGTCACACAATTTTACCCGAATATCCGTATTTAAAACTCCCTTATTTGATAAAGAACCTTAAGTCTATAAAAGCAGTTTCTGCTAGTACTTAGTATGTGTTTCTCAAACTGTAATTTGTCATCCATTAGTAAGCCCAGATTGCGAATCTCATTTACACGTTCTACGACTTCCCTCGAATTTGGATGCCTGCCTCTTTCTGATATATTTTTATTTGATTTTTAGAACCCATAATTAGTAGTTTAGATTTAGTTCCGTTTAGTACAAGGCAGTTTGAGTCGCACCACGCGGCTATACTTCGAGGTCTTCGTTGATTTTATTAACGACTTCATGAGTATCACACGGATTACATGACATGTCGACTTGCAAATCATCTGCGTATAAATGAAATTTACAGTGCTTAATGTTTTTTACTAAGTCGGCACTGTACACTGAAAACAATATTGGAGCCAGTATTGATCCCCAAAGCGCACCGGCTTTGATATTTTTGATTGCGAACGTATTAATGTTCCTCGGTCATCGCTCAGTTCTATAGTTTGTAGTCGGTTTTTAAAATAACTTTCGAACCATTGTACTGCGCTGCTACTAAATCCATACCAATGAAGCTTTGATAAGAGAAGGGGAACATTTATACAGTCAAATGCACGAGAAAAATCTAGTAATACTAGTATTGTGCCATTTCCTTCATCTTGAGCAGTTAATACATCGTCAGTAAGTTGGGCTAGGACCGTCGTGGTGCTATGGTTCTTACGAAATCCCGACTGCATTTCCGGTATAATTTTTTTTTCTATCTAAATACATGGTGAGCTGTTCTATGACAATTTTTTCAATAATTTTAGAGACACAGGGAGAATACTGATGGGCTGAAGGTCTTTTTCAGACAAAGGATTTGAGTTCTTAGGTATGGGTTTGACTAACGCATGTTGCCATAATGTCGGATAGGTTTTAGAGTTAATGGATTTGTTCACCATAGCAGTAATAGTTGGTAGTGTTTTCGGAAGGGTCATACGGACCATATCGAGAGAGATCCCATCAATGCCTATGGCTTTAGATTTTAAACTTTTAATGAACTTTAGTACGTCTAGTTCATTTACCTCCTTTATCTCAAATATGTCATTAACGCAGCAGTGGAACTCAAAGTACATTAAATATGACAACGAGACGTTTCTATTTCCAGGCACGTTTAAAAGTAGTCGTTTATTTTATTTGGATCATTAAACAAGTCTATTGGGATATTGTGTTTTGGTTTTATCTTAACATTGGACTTTATATGTTTCCACATTGAAATGGGATTATTTATATTACGATTAACATAAAAATTATAGTAGGCTTGTTTTTCTCTATATATTGCTCTATTGACGCAGATTTTTAAATCCTTATAGTATTTAATATGTATGTCGTTTTTACTTTTTCTCATTTTAATGTATGCGTCATCTCGTTTTTTCATCATCAATTTTATATTAAAGGTTAGCCACGGGAATTGCTGATGTTTAATTGTTTTTTTTCTAAGAGGTGCGTGTATTTCAAACAGTGTAAGTATAGATGTGTTAAATAGCACTACCTGATTATTTACATCCGCGATACTCTGAATTTGTTTCCAATTTATTGATGTAAGGTCCTTATGAAAGTCTCCCTCGTCTATGTCAGAGATTCTCCTACTCATTATTGTTACTGGTGCCGGCTTTTTTTTACTCATATCAATGTCACATGTAATAAAAGCATGACTACTTAATTCGCGTATAAGATCTACAGCAACTGCGTTTACTTTTATGTCGGTACATATTACGTCAATTAAAGTCTCGCTATGTTCCGTAAAGTGTGTTGGCTTAGTTACATGCTGTTTTAATTTAAAGCAAGTAAGAAAATTATTTAGCTTTATAGTGGTATTATGCGTCATATTTAACATATTAATATTAAAATCACCGAGAAGAAGTAAATTTTGGCTCCATGAAAAGTTCCCATCGTAACGGAAAGCGCGTCTATGAATGTATCGACATTCAGCCACGGCGGTCTATACGCGGTACCGATAACTAGTTGCTTTCCGCCGCTAGAGGTCGAGATCCACATTTGTTCTACTGGCGGGGCCGGCGAAGCAGCGCGCGGACGCCGACGCCTCGCTTCACATAGAAGCCGACGCCGCCGCGCGCGCGCGCACGCCGGGCGGACGAGGCGCGTGCCGCAGTCGGTAGCCCGGCACCGCGGCCGCGCGCCCTCTTCGCCCTCCCGCAGCCACGTCTCATTGATGGCCATGATATCGACACTATGCCGTTGCATTGCGACAATAAATTCATCGTGCCGCGTTCCAAGGATCCTGCATTTAAAAGACCAACTTTTACGTTACTTTTAGAAGCCATAAACGAATTTTAGATAGACATATTTATTTGATCATTAAACAAGTCTATTGGGATATTGTGTTTTGGTTTTATCTTAACATTGGACTTTATATGTTTCCACATTGAAATGGGATTATTTATATTACGATTAACATAAAAATTATAGTAGGCTTGTTTTTCTCTATATATTGCTTTATTGACGCAGATTTTTTAATCCTTATAGTATTTAATATGTATGTCGTTTTTACTTTTTCTCATTTTAATGTATGCGTCATCTCGTTTTTTTATCATCAATTTTATACTAAAGGTTAGCCACGGAAATTGCTGATGTTTAATTGTTTTTTTTCTAAGAGGTGCGTGTATTTCAAACAGTGTAAGTATAGATGTGTTAAATAGCACTACCTGATTATTTACATCCGCGATACTCTGAATTTCTTTCCAATTTATTGATGTAAGGTCCTTATGAAAGTCTCCCTCGTCTATGTCAGAGATTCTCCTACTCATTATTGTTACTGGTGCCGGCTTTTTTTTTACTCATATCAATGTCACATGTAATAAAAGCATGACTACTTAATTCGCGTATAAGATCTACAGTAACTGCGTTTACTTTTATGTCGGTACATATTACGTCAATTAAAGTCTCGCTATGTTCCGTAAAGTGTGTTGGCTTAGTTACATGCTGTTTTAATTTAAAGCAAGTAAGAAAATTATTTAGCTTTATAGTGGTATTATGCGTCATATTTAACATATTAATATTAAAATCACCGAGAAGAAGTAAATTTTGGCTCCATGAAAAGTTCCCATCGTAACGGAAAGCGCGTCTATGAATGTATCGACATTCAGCCACGGCGGTCTATACGCGGTACCGATAACTAGTTGCTTCCGCCGCTAGAGGTCGAGATCCACATTTGTTCTACTGGCGGGGCCGGCGGGTGGGGCAGCGCGCGGACGCCGACGCCTCGCTTCACATAGAAGCCGACGCCGCCGCCGCGCGCGCGCACGCCGGGCGGACGAGGCGCGTGCCGCAGTCGGTAGCCCGGCACCGCGGCCGCGCGCCCTCTTCGCCCTCCCGCAGCCACGTCTCATTGATGGCCATGATATCGACACTATGCCGTTGCATTGCGACAATAAATTCATCGTGCCGCGTTCCAAGGGATCCTGCATTTAAAAGACCAACTTTTACGTTACTTTTAGAAGCCATAAACGAATTTTAGATAGACATATTTATTTGACTTAATAGGTTCCGACGCAAAATTTAACCTTGATTTGCTTCTTGTACAGGCAACATTAATTTTATGTGATTGGAAAGAATAAATAATATTTATGGGGATATCACAAATTTTTAAATAGTTATCTATTGAGTCAATTTTCGTGTACCTTAATGTACTCGTATAGTAATTAGTGTATGTATGTATTGCAGAACTTAAAGACAAAACGCTAGTGAATCTTTTCAATACATTGATGTTAGAAATTTGTGACAGAACTAACCAGGATATATTATTATTCCACATACGAGTATAGGAATAGTATATTTCATTTGACAGAAATAGAATACTAAAATAGTTCTTAAATAAAAATACAAACACAATTATTAACGACTTACATAAAAATGAAAAATAGCAGAACAAGATAATATTTAAAAATTCAGATTATTATGACTTTTATATTCTATTTCCATTGTTTCCGATAGCCCCAACTGAATTTGTTCCAAAACCCTCTCGAGATCTATTTCACTTTTATGCGATAAGACGTTGTTCCGTGTTCTCGACGAGTATAAATTTTTCCCTCTTTTGACCATACGTAGCGCCAATCAAATCGCCGAGCGAATTCCTTAGTTCTAAAAATATATTGCGGTTCAATTTAGTAAGCCGTTCGTTTATATAGAAGGCTCGTGTATTTTCGAGCGGGAGACCTAGACCTTCAGTAGTTATGAGCGGCGCACTCGCGCGGCCCGCAGCAGAGTGTCGCGCGTGCCTGCGCGCCAGCCGCACGACTATGGGACGTGGTTTCGCTGGCCTACTCTGCTCGTCGCGCACAAGACCAACTCGCACACAACTCACTATATCGCGCTCTTCTAGGGTTACGCCCAGCTTAGTAGCGCACGCAGTCACAATGTGTAGAACATTTTCTGCGCCCTTCTGGAATGCCTGCGACTTCGATATCATTGTACAGCAGCTGTTGGTCTCGATCATTTAAATCTGCTCTTAAGTCCGCAATAGTCGTCTCGAGATCCTGAATTTTGCCGCCGACATTTTTCGACTCAATTAGGGTTTGTTGTTCTTCAAGACGGATGTATTTGTTTTCTAATGTATCTAGGCGATCTTCACACGATTTTATGGACTTACGCAAATCAAACATCTCCTGTCGGAAAGATCTAAATTCTTCCCTGGTTTCTCGCAGTTCTTCTCTAAATCTACTTAGTTCAAGAGCTAGTTCCGACTCTTTGAAGCCTTGCGCCATAGGGCTTTGGGGTTTCTCTTCGCTTTGCTTGATAATATACTCGAATTAAGTCCTCGCACAGGCGTATTCTGATCTGTCTTTCGGGGCGTCCGTATTTTACAGTCCGACACAACTAGTAGGTTGGACCTGCACACCTTCAGGAACTTTAACGCAGGCCCTGTGTGATTTTCATCGCATTTAGGACACGTAACGCCCTCTACCGCCGCCATAAACTTTTCCGCACGCACTGCACTTCATCGCATTAGTTTAAGTAAAATGCAATGTAATGATGCAGATGATTATCATCAGGTGTCGCTGACTATATATTGTAATTGACACTTTGTAGTTCGAGGGTAATCAGACGATGTACATTAAAGTTATTAATAAAGGTACTTTATATTTCACTTTTAGATGTTTTATTTCAATTTTCTTTTCACCACAATCCTTAAGCACACACAAATGATTAATTTATTAACATATGCACCAGTTTTAAAGTCCAGAAAAATGTTTCAAAACATCAATATCACAACTTTAGACGTAGATATTAATTTTTATTTCGCGACAAGCTTTGCGTACTTAGTAGCACTGACATCCGCAACGTCACTAAGATTGACATCTATTCTGAGCACGAGAATCACCCGGCACATTAATGAATAGGATCATGTCGCGTGCTCAGAATGGATGTCGAGGCGGTGGTCGTGGCACCAAGGAACCGCTCCTCATCGACGCGGTCATCGGCAAGGTGGTTAAACGCAACCGTCGGAACTTCTCTGCTGCCTGGATAGACTACAGAAAGGCGTTCGACTCGGTGCCCCATACATGGCTTATGAGGGTCCTTGAACTGTACAAAGTGGACGATACAGTAAGAGACTTCCTCGGGTACTGTATGGGGCGATGGAGTACGACCCTTTGTCATCTAGGTGAACGAATGACGGCTGCGGAACACCGGATTAGGATACGACGGGGTATTTTCCAGGCGACTGTTTGAGTCCAATATGGTTTTGCCTATCCCTGAATCCTCTCAGCACGCTACTGGAGGATCGGGGAGGGATTTCAGCTCGGAAGGAGGGACTAGGTGACCCACCTTTCTACATGGATGACCTCAAGCTGTTCGCTTCCAGCCGCTCCTTATTTGATGGAATTGCTAAGAATCACCTGTGATTTTAGCAATTCTATCAGAATGGAGCTCGGGACGGATAAGTGTGCGGCTATCCATGTTGAAAGGGGCAAGGTCACTAACACCGAGGGCATAGACTTGGCTATGCCCGTCAACATACGGACCCTTTCCGAGTCTGATACATACCGATACCTGGGTATGTCACAAAACTTGGGTGTCGATGAGGCTGGCATGAAACAGTCGGTTAGCGAAGTGTTTTTTGCACGCCTGACAAAAGTGCTTAACAGCTATTTGTCGCGAGTGAATAAGGCGCGCGCATTTAACGGCTGGGTCATGCCAGTCCTGATTTATACCTTCGGCATACTCAGGTGGACTCAAACTGACCTTAACGCCCTGGACCGAAAAGTCCGTACCACTATGACGTCTCACAGGATGCATCATCCAAGGTCGTCAGTAATGAGGCTGTACTTACCGCGGAAGCATGGCGGAGGGGCTTTTAAGCGCTCTCACCATGCACAATCGCGAGGTGTGCAGCCTCCGTAATTACTTCTGGCGAAATCGGATGATTCGTTCTACGCAGACGTCGTTATAAGTGATAAAGGATCTACCGCTCTATCTTTGGCCGACGAGCAATGGCAGGACCTGGGAGTACAGAGCGTTTCCGACCGGGAGACCGTATGGAAGGAGAAAGAGCTCCATGGGAGGTTCTACAAGGTTCTACATGAGCCGTTCGTAGATACTGTCACCTCCCTCAACTGGCTACGTTTCGGTGACCTTTGGGGAAACCGAAGGTTTTGTCTGTGCGATACAGGATCAGGTTATTAAGACGAACAACTATCGGAAATACATCCTATGATGGTACCATCGACATCTGTCGAGCTTGTCACCATCCTGGGGAGTCGCTTCGGCATGTCATCTCCGTTAAATCTTTTATGCTTTAACTCTGAGTATCTGCATAGGCACAACCTAGTAGCCAGGATTTTACATCAGGAGTCAGTTTCAAATACGATCTCGTCGGACGGAAATTGCCTTTATTTATAAGTACTTCCGGAGGCCGTGCTCGAAAATGACCGCCAGGTTTGTTAGACCGGCCCATCATCACGGACAGGACGATTCTGGCAAATAAGCCTGATATCGTGTTGATGGACCGGGCACAGTCAAGGATATTTTTGGTGGACATTACCATTCCGTATGACGAGAACCTCGTGAAAGCCGAAACAGACAAAAAGACGAAATATCTGGACCTGGCTCACGAGGTGACTGACATGTGTGGGTGCCCACTGAAATTATTCCTATAGTTGTTTCTGCGAATGGGTTAATCCCAGTCAGCCTCGCTGAACATCTGAGGCGACTGGGACTCCGTGGCGGACCGCTCCGAGCTCAAATGCAGAAGGCGGTGCTCCTCGATACAGCCCGCATCGTCCGTCGGTTTCTTCCCGTCGCCCTAACCCTCGGCCGTCTGGTCTCCTGTCGAGGGCTCCTGTCTGGTTAGGTCTTAATATTTATTTATTATTTTTATATATTTTTATGGGTTTATAACGTATATATTTTAAAGTACTTTATTTGTTTTATTTTATGTATTTTTATTTTTATGTATATAAAAACCCAACCAGACGAGAAAATATAACAAATACCCTATAATAATAATAACAAAATAATATATCTTCACGCAATTCCCAATACAGGGATAGACAGAGTTCTAGTCTAGACAATTAAGTCCTTTTGACCCACCCTCCACCGAAGATATTTTCGGGACAACGTGACAGGTGGTGAGCCCGTCGCCGTGTTTATGTCCAATCCAACGGTACAATTCGTACTTAAGTTTTTGAAAAACCCATTGGTACGAGCCACTCGGCTATTGTAACCTATTTGTGTTATTGTAACTAAAACAGTGAAATATTATTAATTTCAATATTCATACCATTGTGTACCTACACCAAGTTATGGATATTAAAATAGCACAATCTTGAGAAAAAAATTAATTCAGAGAAAATTAACGCCATTTGCAAAAAATATTAATAAATACATACAAACATTTGGGAATAATTCACATAAATTGCTCTGATCTCAAAGTAAGCAGCTAAAGCATGTGTGTTTATTTAATCGGAAACAACGAAGGTACTATATACACCCAGACCCGAGAAAATGTAGAAAAAGTGGTTTACTACATTGACCCGATCGGGAATCGAACCCGGGATCTCCGAGCTGGTGACAACATGTGAAACCGGGGTGTACATCACTCGTGCAAGGAGGTCTTGCACGAGTGATGTGTAAAATATATGTATCAATAGCATGTTTATGACATATTAATCCAGGTGGTGGACAGAACGTAGTAGCTGTTTAGGTATCCCAGTCAACGATCGAATTTAACATACGTATATTCGAACAACGTTTTGATATCATAATCATTTTTATTTATATTCACGCATTTCCTAATACAGGGATAGCCTGAGGTCTAAACAATTAATTCTCTTTGACCTACATTTTACCGGAGGTTATTTTGTCATCATAATGGTATTTTTATTGGATATTGGCTTGACATAGTAGCTTAGTGACAAATGTTGTAAAGTAAAAAAAACAGGGTTTTTTTTGCTATATGCAACACGTAGGAAGACATACCAGCTGCTTACCTAAAACATATCAAAACTGAAAGTAATGTTGTTAACCAAAAGTAAAATGTAATTAGGCAACACGTAACAGAAAATTCACTCTTTGTTTAAACGTAAGCCAAAATTAACCATTTTTATTAGAAATTCATTATTATTAAAAAAAAAAAAAAAGCTAAAAAGGTAAATAAAATGACAAAAATTTTGGCTTTCGTTATATTGGCTCTGTCTCTATTAATTACAAAACACGGTTACTTGCGATATGACGAGGCGGTGGGCCGTAGTGATCGTGGCTTGGAAACCTACGGTAAACCCAGAGGAACCAACATGGCCGGCCATCATCAAATGAGCTTGGTCTGTCTGTACACTTCGGATACGCATGCGTTGGTAGACTGTGGAGGAAGTGTAAGCATGGTTGCCTTAGCACTGCTCTTCTTGTCCTCCTCAGTCAAATAGTGGTTAGTCCGCCGATGGGTGTCGTGTGGTATGCCTTCAAGGATCTTGAACCCCATGGTCTTCGGGTAGCTGTTTCAGCGGTCAGTCTTTCGCCTACGTGGTATTGGAGGTTAAAGTAAGTTGATGTGTCTGTATTTCAGCGCGTCTAGTCCAATGGGACAAGGCAAGGATGCTTTTTCTCGTTAAGAGGGACGGCTTTGGGCGGCCAGGGTTGGTGTCGCGGATGATGTCAGTGTAAGAATTACTATGGTCCCGCTAACAAGCAAAGGTGGCGGAACATTTACTCATTTATGTAAGAAGATACAAACCCAAATTATTCTCGGACAAAAAATAAGTCTATCGTCTTTACATGAATAAACAATAAGGATATATCTGACGATAATATATTTGAGGACCTCCTTGGACTAGTGGCGTACGTACGGGTAGTTTCAGATCAATATAGAATAACCAGTTTTTCAACATTTTCTCGGTCTGGGTGTTTTATGGTACCTACAATGTTGCTCATTCCGTAACACAAGTGGTTTGGCTTCTTACTTGAGGATCAGAGCAATTTATATGATGTTGTCCCTTTTTACGTATGAATTTATTTATTTTTATATAATGTTAGGATTTATCAGCTATTGATAAATAAATAAATAAATATCTTCATGCAATTTCCATAACAGGGGTAGACAGAGGTCTAGTCTAGACAATTAAGTCTCTTCGACCCACCTTCCACCGCAGACATTTTCGGGACAACGTGACAGGTGGTCAGCCCGTCGCCGTCTTTATGTCCAAGCCAACGATATAATTCATACGTAAGTTTTTAAAAACCCATTGGTATGGGCCTGCCACCTGGGGATCGAACTCTTGAATCGAAATTCCGTCCATCCAACAACTCGGCTATCGTGACCAGCTATTGATAAACTTGTTAATAAAATATGTTACCTACTGATGTTATTTCATTACGCATACTTTGTTCATAATGAGACACGACTTTATCATGTTACTAGCCGCGTTACCTAATAACGTTACGGTATGATTTATTAAAGGGAACACCTTCACAAGACGGATACTTGCCATCGTAAAAGCGAAGTTTTCCCTACAAAACTTTTCTTGAACTTAAAACTTAAGCGAAACCTGTTACATCGTTACTTATTATCTATTAAGAACTTGAAATTTGTAACATCATTATATTGAAATGTTTATCTAATTATTAAACACTCTTCTGGTTTCACATCTCATAAATGTTTCACATGAATTTACATTAATATTTCACGTACAGTAATTAAAATAAATGTGAAACTTTCATTTTAAATCATTTACAAAGTTTTACTAAGACAAATTGTAACAAAGATTTTTATCATTGAAGCAAAAGGCTCTTATAATTTTTACATGAGTATCGGTCAAAAATTTTATAATCACTGCGTTGTGTTTGTCTGTCAGTGGCAATCTTTATATTTCAACCAGATAAGCCGATTTGGGTTTAATTAATTTATTTCATAAGAGCCGGGTCACAAAAGTCAGATAGTCACGATAGGTAGATAGTGGTTGGGAGATCGGAATTCGAGTCGAGAGACCCGAGTTCGATCCCCAGGTGACAGGCTCGTACCAATGGGGTTTTTTCAAAAACCTATGTACATTTCATATCGTTGGCTTCGTCGTAAAAGACGGCGACGGGCTCACCACCGGTCAGGTTGTCCCCAAATATCTTCCATGGAAGGTGGGTTGAAGGTATTTATTTATTATTATTTATTTATTTGAATAGTGGGATAGTTGAAATTTTTCTTAGCTTTTTCAATAAAACCTGTGCAGCCGTTTGAAGATGCTAAGCTGCACACTGAATATGTTTGTGACAACTTAACCGCTTTGTTTACGCTATAAGAAGACTTTGAATTACTGTATCGAAAGATGCCGCACGTTGTGCATACTTCGGATATGTCTCCAGTGTATTAGCATATGGGCTCCTATTGTGGGGAAATTCTGTAACGTTAGAAAAAGTTTTTAAAATTTAAAAAAAGTTTGTACGTGCTATTTGTGGCGCTTGGTTTATGGATAGTTGTCGCCCACTATTTAAAGAATTAAAAATACTTCCTGTGGCATGCATGTATATTAGGGAGGCATGCATTTTTGTAAAAGAACACTCCGATCAATTTCTACAATTTAATAATATAATACCAAGAAATAGACGTCAAAACCGACTGTATCTCCCTAGCTGTAGGTTAAATTTATTTAGAACTAACTGTTATTACTCTGCAGGCACTATCTATAATAAACTGCCCAGTCAATTTAAAGAGATGCCTGTATCATTATTTAAAAATAGGTTGTCTAAATGGCTCTTAGATTACTGCTTTTACAGTGTTAATGATTATTTAAATACCAAATTGACATTTAATTTACTAATTGTGATTTGACTTAACTAATTGAATTTATCATTTATATTGTAATTTAAATTTATTTGTAACATTATATAAATTGTAGATTATTTATTGAACTATTATATAAATCTGTTTTAAAATTTAAGACTCATGGAATAGAATTATGGAAAGATTCTTTTTTAGATTGATAGGAAATAAACATTTTAATATAAATTTAATTATGATTGCGCGCCGTACGCGGCAGTACATGTTGCCCATTAAATATTGTATCACCATACCACTACCATGTATCTGCAATAAATAAATTTGAATTTGAATTTGCATTCTAACTGGTGAAGAAGAAGTTGCTTTAAACCCAGCGAAGAAACTTTTACAGGTGTAATCAATTCTAAATTCGGTTAATAAGGGTTTTTTATTTGCTGTCTTACCATAGGTGAGTGGTATATAATATAAAAAACTGTTGTGTATGTTTGCGTAGCTGCGCTCGGCACTTCTATTGTGTTAGAATAAACAGTTTTAAGCTAGCCAGCGATCGCATCACTTGTCCCCCTCTGTCCTTGTATCTAACAGTGGCGACGAGGATGGATGTCGATAATGACATACAAGCGGGGGATGATACTCCGCCATCTGATTGTTACGAGTCTTACGATGAGGAATGATCTGTTATAAAAATTATTACGTATATTTTATTTAGGGGAAGGAAATGTTGTGTTTGCGTGCGTGGCTGCACCCGGCACCTCTATTGTGTTAGAATAAACAGTGTTAAGCTAGCCAGCGATCGTATTACTTGTCCTTATATCTAACAAAAACAAAAACTATTTTCTTATATAAAAATTTCAACAGCTCTCCCTGGAATAGAAATCATTGCCGCATTGTTAACGTAGAAACAACAAATAAAAAAAAAGGGTGGAGAGAAAGAATTGGAAGCCGTCTCTAATTTTTGATGTAACCTTAGTCGACTTCCGTGGACGAGTGGCGTACACATCTGTCTTCAAGATGTCGCGATCTCTGAGGCCCTGTGTTCGATTCAAGGAAGCCGCTTCAATGTAGAAAAACCACTTTTTAAACATTTTCTCGGTTCTGGGTGTTTGTGGTGCCTTCGTTATTTCCGATACTTTACTTTATTTTCTGATAGTACTTTAGCTGCTTACTTTGGGAGCAGAGCAATAAGTATGTGATGTTGTCCCTAAATTGTGAATGTATTTATTTATTTTATTTAAAACTAAAAAAATCGGTGCATGTATATAACTCAAGTTTACGCCTGGACGCAGCTCGCAAATTTGAACTGTTCGGGCTCCAGCTGGTTTTCTGGCACAAGCAACAAAGCATTAAGCTTTGCAGATAAAAGCGGGGAAGTAAATACACGTTTACATCGCAACAGCGGCTTCGCAATCGACAGTTGTAAGATACTGATTGATTTATTTAAAATTTTCAGTTATAAATATAAATAAAAGATTATATATATAAATGAAACTATAAATATTGGTAGCGTTACGTACGTATTAGAAATAATTCAGAAGACATAAAAACAAACTGTACAGCATATTTCCCTTGCCGCAACCGCACATCGAAGATAATATTGAAAATAACTCATATAATAAAAAATAACTCATGTAATTTTAATTAAGGCCTCATAACTGTTAGCAGTGAATATTGCTACATAGCGAGAAACGTAGTACTAACAAGAAATTCCGTAAATACATAACACATTACTGTATTAACCGAGATACGCTACGCTACGTTACGAAATGATTAATTAGTAAAACGAAATTACGGTGTTGATGCTCGTGATCACAAGAGCAAAGTTTTCGAGTAAACTTCTGTGAAACTTTCGAAGAAACTCGTTACTATGTATTTTGTTACTTGGTGAGCATAGTTATCGTTTTATGAAATTTGTATCTGCTTATGTACTCTCTGTTTATAATTTTAGGAAATGTAGTATTGAAATGGTATCTATTCGTTAGAAGTCACGATAGTCGAGTAGTTGGATGATCGAAATTTGATTCAAGAGATCCGAGTTCGATATCCAGGTGGTAGGCTCGTTACGTTGGGTTTTTCAAAAACTTAGGTACGATTTGTATCGCTGGCTTGGACATAAAGAAGGCGACAGGCTTTCCACATATCATGTGATAAAAAATGACCTCTGCCTACCCCAATATTGGTTATTGCGTTAAGATGGCTATACCGTTATTTGTTATGAAATTATTGTAATTACTTAACCAGTATTAAGGATTGTTCTGCTGAGATTTTTGATACTAATTTTTTTGGTTATTTATACTCTGATTTTTGTGATTTTTGTACTAATCCAACCATATACCAACCAACTACTCATTCCGCAAAACAAATTACTATAACCTTATAATTTAATGCTTATAACCTCACATTTAACCATATTCTGTTTTCTTGTTATGGAAATCATAATACACCTATATACCTGAACCATTGCAAAACGAAACAAACAATTATATGTTTTATAAACAAAATAGAAAGAAATACTATCTAATGTAATGAAGAAATATTATAATGTAGAAATACTATGTCCTGCAGTCCAGGACATAGTATTGCAGGACATAGGCTCTCCCATAGGGAGGATTTGCCATAATCGCCACCCTCGGTAAGCGGATTGGCGATCGCAGTACCAGACCACTCGCATATCAGACGCTGCTGCCCATCTTCGGTCTGATTAATTTGGTTATCTCTAAAAATATCAGACCATGAAACTAAACTAAAAACTTTGAATACTTATTATATATTGTGTAATTACTTTTGAAGGGCTAGCTCTTGATATAGAGGTTTTCCTAGTTTAGGATCTAGGGCTCATTTGTGTTTTAAATGAAATGATTATATCATACGAAGAAATAAAATAAATAAAGTTACAAATATGTAAATTGTAACTTAATTTTAATTTTAAATAATACTAGAGACCAATAAAATACTAATAATGTATAAATAAAATATATCATATTTAAACACATTAAAATTCACTTTTACCTATTCCACATTTATTAATAATTTATAATAAATGTGGAATGAGAACAAGTGAATTTTAATGTGTTTAAAGATGAAGTTCCACCAAGAGACAGTAATCGTGAGTATTCAACATATTATATTTACTTTTTAAACATGCGGTAAAACTATTTTATTTTATTATTCAAACACAAATCACTCTGTATTTTTGTTGCGGGAACACAATGAAAAATCTATTAATTATAAGACCTTGTCAGTATCCTAGAATCAGAAACAAACATACGTAATATTATGAATATTACGAATATTTGGTGCAAATGATTGTTTCCAGTATAACGCTTAAAGTACTTAGCAACTCCATAAGGCTCAGATTTACTGATCGATGCAATTATGCGGGAAAGTTATATGGCGAACTTCGGGCTAACTCTGTCGTGAATGTACAAACTAACTGATTCTATTTGCTTCTGAGGACTTACTTAAGAAGTTTGAAAGTCAGAGTCACTGTTAAACTTCAACATAATTGACTGTTTATTACGTGACTTAAAAAAACTGTTTTAGTTCTTTCCTTCCTCTAGTGTTGTTATTGTATATATATTTTTCTTTTCTTTTGTGTCTGTGATTGAAAATAACCTCAGGTTTTATCCGACAACTGCTTGTTAGATATATGCTGCCAAAAGAATATCAACGTTACAGCAGTGGCAACACTTTTACAACACTATGCTGTATCGGATGACCTTTTGTTGGTAAATTAAATACACCTGTTTTGGATGCCATCCAAAACAAGTGTATTTAATTTTTTTTTGATTGTATATTATTTTACTGTAGTGTTTCAAAATACTTTGTTTCTTTCAAAGAACTATTTGTAAATAAATATCTGTTTTGCTGCAGACCTTACTTCTCCGGTTTATCGAGAAGTGTTGTACCCTGGCTACATACATTCTAAGGAAATGAGGCTCGTTATCGTATCAAAAACAAGAACCCGACAGAATAGCCAATACTAAGCTAGTCAGTGTCAGTCTAGAAAATTTATTCCTTTCGACCTACATCTCACCGAGACCTCTTAGGAAAAATATGATAGGAGGTGAGCCTGGTATCGATTTAGTGCCCATTTCAACAATACAAATTGCAATTCTTCGAAAAAGAAAAGTGGGAGATTTCCTCATGGGGATCGAAAATGTTATTGACATTTAAATATGAAAAACATTAATTATAAATATTTCATAATTAAAAGAAAAACCAACTACGTATATTCAAATATAAACCTGTTATACATAGCCAAAAAACGTATAAAAGTTAACTCTTAAATTTGGTAAAGCATCCATGGAAAAGTTGTGTAAGATTCGAAGAATACTTTGCACTTACAAACTCGAATATTTATCTTATGAAAGTGTTCAACTTAGTAAATCACAACTTTATTTATTAAGTAGCTAATAGTACCCTATATTTATAATGTACACGTACATGTACTCCCTATATAAACCCTTTAATTACATTTAGTCGTCTCAAATTGTTTGAATTAAGTAGCAAAGTCATTTTGTTCCATAGACGGAAAACAAATTATCGAGGCTATAAAAATATATCTTCACGTAATTCCCAATACAGGGGTAGATAGAGGTCGAGCCTAGATAATTAAGTCCCTTCGACCCACCTTCCACCGAAGATATTTTCGGGACAACGTGACAGGTGGTGAGCCTGTCACCATCTTTATGTCCAAGCCAACGATATTCGTACATAAGTTTTTGAAAATCTCATTGGTACGAGCCTACCAACTGGGGATCGAACTCGGGTCTATTGACTCGAAATTCCGACCACCCAACCACTCGGCTATCGTGACTTTTTATCGAGGCTATGATAATATTATTTAAAACTTATTATAATCGATGTAAGATCTAAATAATCAGTTTTTATAATTTATCTTCAAGCAACATTTCTGATAAGATAGACACACAGAAAAGAACGCGAAAAGTCTAGAAAAGTTTTATACTTCTTTTGTGTTCTTTTTCTGTAATCTCTTAATTTACTCATAAGCCTGTGAAACATTTTAGTAGTTAATCAAATACTTTCTATGATATATTTTTAAAAATTCAACATAAACTACTATCAAAATACTTAGTATAAATGACGACGAAAACGGAAAGAGAAACGGAATTGAGAACCCCATCCTTCTTAAAGCTGGTTACAAAAGTAAAATACCTTTAAATTTAAAGGCTTTCATTCAAATAGTCCATAGACAGTAGTAAAAAAACGGTAGCCTCACTACTCTAGTACGGGTTAGCAGACATAACACATTTTTTATAAATAAAAAAAAATATTATTTAGATGTGCAGGCATTGACGATGAGCACTTAAAATTTCTATTAACATTTTAAGTGTTATTGGACTTGGAATCGAAGCTGAAACTTTCGCGTCCTAAAACGAGCACTCTAACCACAAGGCTACTGCATAAATGCAACACATGAGTTTCTTTCAATCTTAATCTCCGTTTAGTGCGGTCAAAATTCAGTCTTATAAAATTAGTTTTTTTTCCAAAGGTAGCAGTAATAAACTTTGGTCTTAGATTTTAATACATTTTTACGAGCTTTAGATTGTGATACGAAGTCCGTGTCTAATTCTTTTTCCGTGTTGCATCGGCGTAAGAATACATCAACCCCTTTCTTTTCAGAGGGTGTCGTAAAAGGCGGGCTAAAGAAAAACCTTTAAAATACCGTTGGCTACTGTTAGATGGAATAACCATCCTGTAAAAAAAATACATGGAAGCAGATCATGACATGTAGTGGACTTTAATGTCTCTTTAGCTTTATTTGAACACTTCAAAAGTGGTGCAGAATTTCGTCCTAATATTTTGAGCCTATTAATAGATATTCTTTTTTGACGAATGTAATGCAATGTATCTATATCGAGTGCATTAAATAATACAGTGCCGAATACCAAATTTCGAACGCTCTTTATCATCGAATATTTTTGTATATTTCTGAATAAATTTTATCAGTTTTGACAGGAAAAATTTTATATTTGTTTGTTTCAATTTTAGTCAGTGTGTAAGTACTAACTTATTTATGAAATTTACACATAAATTTTATTGGAAGGACAGAAATGCAGAAAATTAAGTCCTTTCAACCAACTTTTCATTGGTGTTTCTTTAGGACAACTGAGACTTACTGTTAATATCCACGTCTACGGTACTACAGTGCAACCATACATGCCTCAGTATATTATTAAAAACAATAAAATATTATACAAAACTATGGGGTATAATATTTCATTTGTGTTCCCCATTCTCAATCGTTACTAAGTACTTGCTGAATATAATAATAATTTTCCATCACAAGAAAACACAATTAGAATATGATACACTCGTATGATAGGGTATACTTTCTTCTTGAAATAAAATTACGAGCAAAGAGTATTTGTTATTTTACCAACTTACAAAAACATTTCTTTTAAAAAGTTCTAAATGTTTACGAAAAGAACCAATGAAATATGGATTGAAATATTTTTCTGAAGTCGACGGTGGAACTGGCACCAACTTCACAAAAAGTATGTGTTTGAACAAAGCTTACTCGCGCGGCAATAATTATTCGCTCGATTCACTTACGATGAATAAATACTGTATCAGTAAAGTTAAATACGTCGCTTTGTAAATATATTTTGAAAGTATAAAGAAAGTAAGGAATACGATGATACGTTTTTTGTTTGTATTTTTAGATAAATATTTATTTTACGACCAAAGTTGTATAACGATAACGAACGATGGAATGTAAACAATTTGGACTTATATTAAAATTAAGCTTCGGTGAGAGGTAAATGATCTCTGTCTACACCAATATAGAGATGATGCGCGTAGAAATAAAATTATTATTTAGGCTTATTACCCATCATTCACTGCAACTCATTTGAGAAAAATTTCTAAAACAAACTGGAGAAAAGAAAGTGTAGTTCTTATTTGAGAATATTACCTCTTGCTGTTTAATTGTACATTTATTATTAGTATTTATTTAATTTACTACTTGTTTTCTTGAGTACATAAAAAAAGTTCATAAAAAAAGAGTACATAAAAAAAATTCCCTGTATTGGGAATTTCGTGAAGATATTTATTTATTTATATCTTATTATTTATTATATATTATATTATTATTATTTAATTATATATTTTATTAAAAATATTTAAAAGAATTGTTTTTTTATCTTCACGTAATTTCCTACTGTGATAGTCAGTAGTCTAGACAATGAAGTCCTTTCGACCCACTTTTCACCTAAGCTTTTATTTGGGACCACGTAACAAACAGTGAGTCTATCGCCATCTTAGTGTCCAAGCTGACAATACAGTATACTTTTATAAATATTATAATCATCATCATATAAGCCTATCCGAAGTTCACTGCTGAATATAGGCCTCCCCAAAGATTGCCACATAGAGCGGTCCTGTGCCATCTGCATCCATCGACTCCCCGTAACATTATGCAGGCCGTCGCTCAGGTTTGCCAGTAGGTGGTTGCCACTCGAGAACATTCCTTCCCCAACGGTTGTCAGTTCTTCGAGCTATGTAGCTGGCCCATTGCCACTTCGACGTGATGATCCTTACGGCTATGTCAGTTTCCCTGGTTCTGTTGCGGATATCCGATCATTACTGATTATACGTATATACGATGTCGATGTCAGTATAGAACAAGGTAGTAAAATATACATCTTTTTATATAAATTTTATTAAGTAATTACAATAATAAGTTATTTACATAGATTTCTATTAATATATGTACCGCAGACATATATACACACATACTTAGACAAATATTTTTATATACATATAACCATCATGACTCGAGTACAAACATTCCAATTGTGACATACATCTAACTTCATTTATGATTTGTTTTTATAAACAAATAATGAGCCGATATTTATTTCGATTATGTATTTTTTCTCATTATAAGCTTAATATTAGTCCCCTAACTCTTAAACTTACAGTACTAATAATAATCGTAATTGTAATACCACACGCGACTCAATAAACTGAATAAAATGCAATAACAGGCCATAAAGAGCACTTAAAACAATAAAACACTTGAATGATATTTCTAAACATTTTCTTTTACAACAATCGTCCCGAAAGAACTTTGTTTCTTGAAGTTCTTTATGAAATTTGAGGTGCATTTAAAGTTAAAAAGCTATTGACTTAAGTAAGGAGTTCGCCGACGATGGCGGTCAGGTAGTTTGAAGAAGGTTCTGAATTCAACTCTACGCCATCAGCACAATGGAAACACTTTGCATAATTTAAAACATTGAGTATCAATACAAAGTAGGGTTTTTATTAAATACATAATGAGGAAAGGACTTTTAAAATAAAGCGATTAATCTAAGTATCTAGAGTAAAATACAGTAAAATTAAATAAAATAACTTCTGGGAATATTGGATTATTTAGTCGATAATAATTAGCAGGTATTAATATTTACTTAAGTATCTATATATTGAATATGTAAATATGTACATATGTGTATGTTTGCATTATTTTATTACAATAACATTTCGCTTTTCTTTAAAACTTTTTCCTTTTCTACAGTCACGATAGCCGGTTGGGTGGTCGGAACTTCGAGTCGAGAGACCCGAGTTAGATCCCCAGGTGGCAGGCTCGTACCAATGGATTTTTCTAAAACTTACGTACAAATTATATCGTTGGCTTGGACATAAAGACGGGAACGGGCTCACCACCTATCACGTTGTCCCGAAAATACGTGATCCCCATGTGGCTCGTACCAACGAATTTTTTTCAAAACCTTTATGTAGTATATTTTTTTTTTCACTTTATTTTTATCACTATAGCCGTGTGGTTAAGTAGTCGGAATTTCGTGTCGAGAGACCCGAGTTCGATCCCCAGTTGGCGGGCTCGTACCAATAGGTTTTTCAAAGAAACACTTATTTACGAATTATATCGTTGGCTTGGACATAAAGACGGCGACGGGCTCACCACCCGTCACGTTGTCCCGAAAATATCTTTGGGGGAAGGTGGGGCGAAGGGACTTAATTGTCTAGACAAGACCTCTGTCTACCCCTGTATTGGGAATTGCGTAAAGATATAATTTTTTTAAAACTTATATTATAAATTTTTACTCAAGTTAGAGCGGTAGATAATGCCTCTAGAATGAAAGTGTACAAACTTATTTGTTCATGTGCATATGAATTTTAAGTAAATAATTAAAATTGTTTAACATATTAAAAAATGTACTCATTTTAAAGTTTCTCTATGAAACAAGAAACATGATAAACGCCGTTATTAACTACATACATGATTAATGGGAAATTTTGTGTTACGTAGCCTTGTGTTAATGCCTTTAATAGTTAACAAAGTATGGTACATTAAAATTCTTTATCGTCACAGATCAGACGAAAATTATGTACAGCATAATTTATCGGATAAGTTTCATTAACTCTTATAAATACATTTATAGACAGTCACATTCATTCATCCGATACCAATGTAAGAAGCTAAAGCACGTGATGTATGGGAATCGAAAATTACGAAGGCACCACAAACACCCAGACCCGATAAAATGTAGAAAAAGTGGTTTTTCTACATTGACTCATCCGGGAATCGAACGCCATTGCCGGGTGTCGATGAAAACCGGTGTTTACACCACTAGTTCACAGAGGATGTCAAGTGAGTAAGAATGAATAAGCACTTGACCTCCATCGAGCCCGACGGCATAGATGAGGTCTATGATGGAACGAGTTTTATGAGAAGCCTGTGGACTCACACCTTGAAGAGATTAACGTTGATTACACTGGAAATACAGACGCCAAAATATTTCACCGCAGAACATGTTTTTTTTTTTCAATACAAACGATTTGTCTTTATGTATTAATTATAACCATATGTCTACGAGTTTTTGTCTCAGGTAAAATTCTGTAATACTTTTATCCTTCTTTGTAACTTACTTTTACGGCTTTAAGTTAGCTAACTTCTAATGAAATGTTCTCCGAAATGTGGAAAGGGAAACTCTACTTAATTAATTGAAATTAATGTTCGCAATAAATCTACAATATCAATATACTATATAATATATCCAGTTACTAAAAAGTATCAATTGAGAACTGAGTTAAAATATATATTATTATCAATTATTGTAAAGTAATAATTTTGATTGACAACCGTATGGTAACGGAGTAAGAATATTGTCATTACCTTTCTTCCCGTGGGTATCGTAAGAGTCGACTAAGAGAAACAGTATGTTTGCAACTGACTAACTGCTGTTTGGAAAAATTGTAATTTAACAACGATCTATATTTACCACATCCGGTCTAAGTAATTGCATTAAATATGTATTACATTTAACGTGTGGTGCCGGCGTAAGCATATACCAACTTAGATTAGTTATCGTAGCAGGTGCCTAAAGGAAAAGCCTTGAAAATCGTAATGGCTACCGACGGATGGCGTGACCATCTAGAAAAATATCTCACCTCGAAGAATAACTTTTTCGATAAACTAGTTAATAAAATAAATATAATTATGCCATTCCTAATTTAGGGGTAGTCAAGGGTCTTGACTTCGTTTCGACTCACCTTCCACCAAAGATATTTTTTGAGTAACGTGACAGGTGGTGAGCCCGTCGCCGTCTTTATGTCCAAGCCAACGAAATAAATCGTAAATAAGTTTTCTTGTATTTGCGCGAATACTACACGTTTTAAATAATAGTTTGTTCAAACTATTTTTTTAAAGTCACGATAGCCGAGTGGTTGGGTGGTCAGAATTTCGAGTCAAGAGACCCGAGTTCGATGCTCAAGTGGCCGTAGCAATGGGTTTTTCTAAAAACCAATGTACAAATTATATCGTTGGACATAGAGACGGCGACAGGCTCACCACCTGTCACTTTGTCCCGAAAATATGGGGGATCAAACTCGGGTCTCTTGAATCGAATCGCGACCAGTAAACTACTCAGTTATCGTGACTTTTAACTTGTTACTTATTAATTTAAATGCATACATAATAGCCATTTTTATTATTGCAGATTACAATTTTAATATTTAGTTAAGATGGGCTATTATATCGACACTGTTATATCGGCACTGCCATATCAGTAAGTATTTAAATTAGTAAATATCAAGTTTAGCTAACAAAGTTATTCTTTACTTTTTTGTGTTTTTTCAAAGACGGTTAAATTTTTAAAAAAATATTATTAGTTAGAAAAACGTAAGTACGAAAAATTAGTGATAACCATATAAAATTTCAAAGCATAAGCCTAGCAGTAGATGAAATCAGTTGTTATAATGATGATGATAATGAGTACAATGTGCCTAAATTTTTGAATCAGTCGACGGAAACTTTTAATGTACAAATTCGTCTCGTCTAAACCAATTCATATGTACCGGACAGAATCTTTCAACAAATGGTATTATCTTTTCCGTCTGCGTCCTCTACTTATTTTCGTCAGGTATTTTTCGAGATAGTCATTTCGTCTACTGTAGGTGGGCAATTCCAATTTTTAAAGCATGTCCCTTTTCAAATTTTCCTTACCAAAGTTCACCAAAACAGTAGTTGTGTAGCCGTAAAAGAGTAACAGACAGAAATTTTTACATTCATAATTATAATGATACTTTATCTCTTTCTTTATTTATTCCTGACAATTCTTTTCATTACGGCTACCATCATCTAGTCATTACATATTAATTTTAATGGTTCACCTTTTCTTTTTTATTATTTCTATATCTGCCGCTTTACCAAGGTTGTCTGGAAGAAATTGCTTTTTAGTAATTACCACCATTTGTACCAATTTGTTGTTCCTAATAGTTGTGTTTTTTATCCTAAATTGTGGTATATAATAAAGAATATATAAATAAATTAGTATGTGAAAAGGGAGTAAGTAGGATAGAGTCATAAAAGTCACTTTATTCTGATAGCTTGCAGTAGAAGATTCAATTTAGTATTAATCCCGCGGTTTGCTAATGGAATTTATTATTAAATAGCTTGCAGCCACTTAGAAATGGATTAAGGGTTTACTTGGTTAGTGCTACAACTCTCTAACATTATTAATATAGTAAGGTAGAAAAATTATTTTTGATCTAAATTAAAATAAAATAGCCAAGTGGTAGTGTGGTTGGAATTCGAGTCGTGAGACCCGAGTTTGATACCCAGGTGGCAGGCCCATACCAATTGGTTTTTTAAAAACTTATACAAGATTCATATCGTTGGCTTGGACATAAAGACGGCCTCTTGTCAAGTTGTCCCAAAATATCTTCGTTTGAAGGTGGGTCGAGGGGAATTAATTGTCTTGAGTACCTTTGGCTACCTCTGTATTGGGAATGGCCTAAAGATATTTAAAAAATGAGTTAACAGTCCACTTGATCCTATTACTTCTACAACACCCAACTACTCGGCTAACGTGACTCTATCTATCTATATTATTTTTCTGCCTTATTATCTATCTACATTAGTTACAGTATTTTGTATATTCCTTACATAAATAGTAGCAAGCAGCATGCTTGCTTGTATTGTTGCTAGCTTGAATAAAGGTAGCTAGAGGTCTAGACCATTGTCTTTCGACCCATATTTTACCAGTTTATTTTGTGACAACGTGATGAGCCTGTTGCCATCTTTATGTCTAAGCTGACGACAAAAATCGTAACTAAGTTTTCTGAAAACTCATAGATACTAGCATGTCTCCTAGGGATCGATCTTGGGTCTCTTCAATCGAATTCCGATCATCGGACACTAAGACGGCGATGATATCAATCCTGTCATGTTTTCCCAAAAAAGCTTCGGTGAAAAGTGGGTCGAACCTCTGTCTACCCCATTATGGGAAATTTCTTGAAGATAAAAAGATAACTTTAAAGCTTTTATCGTGCAAGTCATTGATAGAACTTAAACACATGCATTTCCCACATGAATAGCGCAAGTATAAGAAATAAGTTAGCAAAGTTTTATCCCAATCGAATAAACGGTACTATACCGCATAAAGTAGCACAAACAGATATCTATTTCTATATATTAGATACATTACTGTATGTGTGTAAACATAATTCTCTTTTAAACTGTAATTTTAAAGGTGCGATTCGAGTATCACAATCTTTTTAAAACTATGCCTTTACCTTTAACTGTTTTTCATTATTACAACTATACTCTGAATATTCTGTCAGAAATAAAAATAAAGTAAATAAATAAATATAAATATCTTCACGCAATTCCCAATACAAGGGTAGACTGAGGTCTAGTCTAGACAATTAATTCCATTCGACCCACCTTCCACCGAAGATATTTTCGGGACAACGTGACAGGTGGTGAGCCCGTCGCCGCCTTTATGTCCAAGCCAACGATGAAATTCGTACATAAGTTTTTGAAAAACTCATTGGTACTGCCACCTGGGGATCGAACTCGGGTCTCTCGACTCGAAATTCCAACCACCCAACAACTCGGCTATCGTGACTTATAAATTAATTAATATAGTAAGGTAGAATAATTATTTTTGATCTAAATTAAAATAAAATAGCCAAGTGGTAGTGTGGTCGGAATTCGAGTCGTGAGACCCGAGTTTGATACCCAGATGGCAGGCCCATACCAATTGGTTTTTTAAAAACTTATACAAGATTCATATCGTTGGCTTGGACATAAAGACGGCCTCTTGTCAAGTTGTCCCAAAATATCTTCGTTTGAAGGTGGGTCGAGGGGAATTAATTGTCTTGAGTACCTTTGGCTACCTCTGTATTGGGAATGGCCTAAAGATATTTAAAAAATGAGTTAACAGTCCACTTGATCCTATTACTTCTACAACACCCAACTACTCGGCTAACGTGACTCTATCTATCTATATTATTTTTCTGCCTTATTATCTATCTACATTAGTTACAGTATTTTGTATATTCCTTACATAAATAGCAGCAAGCAGCATGCTTGCTTGTATTGTTACTAGCTTGAATAAAGGTAGCTAGAGGTCTAGACCATTGTCTTTCGACCCATATTTTACCAGTTTATTTTGTGACAACGTGATGAGCCTGTTGCCGTCTTTATGTCTAAGCTGACGACAAAAATCGTAACTAAGTTTTCTGAAAACTCATAGATACTAGCATGTCTCCTAGGGATCGATCTTGGGTCTCTTCAATCGAATTCCGTCCATCGGACACTAAGACGGCGATGATATCAATCCTATCATGTTTTCCCAAAAAAGCTTCGGTGAAAAGTGGGTCGAACCTCTGTCTACCCCATTATGGGAAATTTCTTGAAAATAAAAAGATAACTTTAAAACTTTTATCGTGCAAGTCATTGATAGAACTTAAACACATGCATTTCCCACATGAATAGCGCAAGTATAAGAAATAAGTTAGCAAAGTTTTATCCCAATCGAATAAACGGTACTATACCGCATAAAGTAGCACAAACAGATATCTATTTCTATATATTAGATACATTACTGTATGTGTGTAAACATAATTCTCTTTTAAACTGTAATTTTAAAGGTGCGATTCGAGTATCACAATCTTTTTAAACTATGCCTTTACCTTTAACTGTTTTTCATTATTACAACTATACTCTGAATATTCTGTCAGAAATAAAAATAAAGTAAATAAATAAATATAAATATCTTCACGCAATTCCCAATACAAGGGTAGACTGAGGTCTAGTCTAGACAATTAATTCCATTCGACCCACCTTCCACCGAAGATATTTTCGGGACAACGTGACAGGTGGTGAGCCCGTCGCCGTCTTTATGTCCAAGCCAACGATATAATTAGTACATAAGTTTTTTTTTTTTGAAAACCTATTGGTACGAGCCCGGCAACTGGGGATCGAACTCGGGTCTCTCGACTCGAAATCCGATCACCCAACCACACGGCTATCGTGATAAAAAATAAAGTGAAGATAAAATATACTACATAAAGGTTTTGAAAACTCATTGGTACTGCCACCTGGGGATCGAACTCGGGTCTCTCGACTCGAAATTCCAACCACCCAACAACTCGGCTATCGTGACTTTTAACTTGTTACTTATTAATTTAAATGCATACATAATAGCCATTTTTATTATTGCAGATTACAATTTTAATATTTAGTTAAGATGGGCTATTATATCGACACTGTTATATCGGCACTGCCATATCAGTAAGTATTTAAATTAGTAAATATCAAGTTTAGCTAACAAAGTTATTCTTTACTTTTTTGTGTTTTTTCAAAGACGGTTAAATTTTTAAAAAAATATTATTAGTTAGAAAAACGTAAGTACGAAAAATTAGTGAATACCATATAAAATTTCAAAGCATAAGCCTAGCAGTAGATGAAATCAGTTGTCATAATGATGATGATAATGAGTACCATGTGCCTAAATTTTTGAATCAGTCGACGGAAACTTTTAATGTACAAATTCGTCTCGTCTAAACCAATTCATATGTACCGGACAGAATCTTTCAACAAATGGTATTATCTTTTCCGTCTGCGTCCTCTACTTATTTTCGTCAGGTATTTTTCGAGATAGTCATTTCGTCTACTGTAGGTGGGCAATTCCAATTTTTAAAGCATGTCCCTTTTCAAATTTTCCTTACCAAAGTTCACCAAAACAGTAGTTGTGTAGCCGTAAAAGAGTAACAGACAGAAATTTTTACATTCACAATTATAATGATACTTTATCTCTTTCTTTATTTATTCCTGACAATTCTTTTCATTACGGCTACCATCATCTAGTCATTACATATTAATTTTAATGGTTCACCTTTTC
This sequence comes from Sericinus montela, assembly GCA_029286605.1. Lineage (NCBI taxonomy): Eukaryota > Metazoa > Arthropoda > Insecta > Lepidoptera > Papilionidae > Sericinus > Sericinus montela. The sequence continues at coordinate 5,057,753 of JAGSMR010000035.1, read as the reverse complement.
TTTTTTATTATTTCTATATCTGCCGCTATACATAGGTTGTCTGGAAGAAATTGCTTTTTAGTAATTACCACCATTTGTACCAATTTGTTGTTCCTAATAGTTGTGTTTTTTATCCTAAATTGTGGTATATAATAAAGAATATATAAATAAATTAGTATGTGAAAAGGGAGTAAGTAGGATAGAGTCATAAAAGTCACTTTATTCTGATAGCTTGCAGTAGAAGATTCAATTTAGTATTAATCCCGCGGTTTGCTAATGGAATTTATTATTAAATAGCTTGCAGCCACTTAGAAATGGATTAAGGGTTTACTTGGTTAGTGCTACAACTCTCCAACATTATTAATATAGTAAAATAAATAAATAAATATCTTCACGCAATTCCCAAAACAGGGGTAGACTGAGGTCTAGTCTAGACAATTAATTCCATTCGACCCACCTTCCACCGAAGATATTTTCGGGACAACGTGACAGGTGGTGAGCCTGTTGCCGTCTTTATGTCTAAGCTGACGACAAAAATCGTAACTAAGTTTTCTGAAAACTCATAGATACTAGCATGTCTCCTAGGGATCGATCTTGGGTCTCTTCAATCGAATTCCGTCCATCGGACACTAAGACGGCGATGATATCAATCCTGTCATGTTTTCCCAAAAAGCTTCGGTGAAAAGTGGGTCGAACCTCTGTCTACCCCATTATGGGAAATTTCTTGAAGATAAAAGATAACTTTAAAGCTTTTATCGTGCAAGTCATTGATAGAACTTAAACACATGCATTTCCCACATGAATAGCGCAAGTATAAGAAATAAGTTAGCAAAGTTTTATCCCAATCGAATAAACGGTACTATACCGCATAAAGTAGCACAAACAGATATCTATTTCTATATATTAGATACATTACTGTATGTGTGTAAACATAATTCTCTTTTAAACTGTAATTTTAAAGGTGCGATTCGAGTATCACAATCTTTTTTAAACTATGCCTTTACCTTTAACTGTTTTTCATTATTACAACTATACTCTGAATATTCTGTCAGAAATAAAAATAAAGTAAATAAATAAATATAAATATCTTCACGCAATTCCCAATACAGGGGTAGAATGAGGTCTAGTCTAGATAATTAATTCCATTCGACCCACCTTCCACCGAAGATATTTTCGGGACAACGTGACAGGTGGTGAGCCCGTCGCCGTCTTTATGTCCAAGCCAACGATATAATTAGTACATAAGTTTTTTTTTTTTTGAAAAACCTATTGGTACGAGCCCGGCAACTGGGGATCGAACTCGGGTCTCTCGACTCGAAATTCCGACTACCCAACCACACGGCTATCGTGATAAAAATAAAGTGAAGATAAAAATATACTACGTAAAGGTTTTGAAAAAAAAACTCGTTGCTACGAGCCACCAGGGGATCGAATTCGGATCTCTTGACTCGAAATCCGATCACCCAACCACTCGGTTATCGTGACTTATTTATGTACAGACTTATTGCTATATTTTTTTAAATATAGCAATAAAGTTACGCTATCATTTCTTGAAAATAAGTTGAAATACCATTCATCATTAGATCTCTAAAACTATACCTCCGATTGACATGAAATATAGAATACTTACTCCACTACTAAAGAGAGGTTTTGATGAGAAAATTACGAAATTTATTATATCCTTTACATATATGCTCAAGAAAACTATTTTATTTAAACTATTTAAGAATACTAACTACAATATTACTTACAATTGAAATTAAGTGTATTCTTTTTAAACACTCCAACAAAGCTATAATGCTATCTGAAGTGATTCACAGTAACAGTAAAATGACAAAATCGAACCTGCGACGTTTATTTTGCTGTCAGTATTTATATTTACCCCAAAATATTTAAATATTGACATTTGACCCAAATTAAAAAAAAAACTCACGAAACTCGCATTCCTTCTTACTTACTTAAAATCTTCTTTACATACTATTAGATGAAAATCTTAAATATTCGCGACCCTATCCCGAGAATTTTGTTTGTATGTAAATAATCTCATTTATAGAGGTACGATATCTTAAGATATTTTTAAATAAGATGTTCGAACCTCTTTTCTTTCGTTACGGGTTGTGGAAATTGTGACATATCTACGCAATTCTTTTCGCTGGGTAAAAGGTTCGTGATATAGAGCCTCCACGGAGTCCAATTCATCGTTTCCAGATAACAAAACAAGGTGAGAAATATTCGAGCACTTGTCACCTGTGGCAGAGAATCGCCGTATTCGAGGGTTCACTAGAAGATAAAGTGAATTCTTTCACTAACAGTTCAGATACATATTGAACTGCTGAAACTAACGGTAGATTGGCTTTAAGGGTAGATGCCTTTAGGCATTCAGTCTACAATTTTGTGTATTTTTTTTTCTTGTTTTAAAGTTACTGTAAGTAAATGATTGGGTTAAGTAATGCGTTATAGAAAATTAGCTGTTACTCTGTCGACTAGGGGAGTCGTATCTCTTTACCGTGCAAACACTTTTTTTGTTGGATGAAATTGTCTTATGCCCTTTTACAGGATCAAAGCTACAACATCACACAACAATTTTGACTGGATTTGAAATTTAGCTTCAAAGCAGGGTTACTACCAACTCGGTTATCGGCTCGTCACTCGGCTATATATCTTACGCTCATAACAAAACATAATAATTTTTAATTTAATTATGTTATAATTTATTATAATTGTGTTATTCTTATTTTACACAAACATTCATAAAAGTTAGACAGTATCGTTGCCTTTTTTTCTGCAGAATTCGGTAAAAAAATTGTAGAATGCAAGTCAAAATCCTTCGCTCGGTGACTTCATAACACGTCACTTTATGCTCCTTTTACAGGATCAAAGCTACAACATCACACAACAATTTTGACTGGATTTGAAATTTAGCTTCAAAGCAGGGTTACTACCAACTCGGTTATCGGCTCGTCACTCGGCTATATATCTTACGCTCATAACAAAACATAATAATTTTTAATTTAATTATGTTATAATTTATTATAATTGTGTTATTCTTATTTTACACAAACATTCATAAAAGTTAGACAGTATCGTTGCCTTTTTTTCTGCAGAATTCGGTAAAAAAATTGTAGAATGCAAGTCAAAATCCTTCGCTCGGTGACTTCATTACACGTCACTTTATGCTCGCTGATATTGCATTTGCACTTGTCCTACTTTTCCCGCAGATATGTGATTAAATTCTGTTTGGTGGCTTATTGCGTTTGCTCACTTGTCGAGTATCAAATATAGTTACATCCACGTAATAGCGAGCGATGGAAGTAAATGCTGGATAAAATATCGTAATATTATGTAATTATGAAATATTGTTACGCAGTCAGAGCAGTATTTTATAAGCTATATTATTTTTATATGATCCACCTTCAAAAAGAAAATCAAAAACCTAAGAACAACTTTGGTAGCTGTTATTTATTAATTTAAATATATTTCTTAATGGAAATGAAATATTATAATAAACACTACTCAGTATTTTATGAATTGACGCGGTGACAATGGGATCAAACTGGAAGTATACCTTTCAAATAAAACCGAAGTTTTAAACCCGGTTTACATTTGATGGAGTTATAAAATAACTAGATAATTTATATTGCGCGTGGCAGTAAAACGACCAGTAATAAAACACAAAATTATATTAAATATTGAATGCTTTCCAGTAACAATCTTAAAAAACATACAATAGAATCGATAAACTCTTTTTTTCGTCTTTGTAAGTCAATTAAAAATAAAGAGAAACTGTAAAGACGAGGAATAACTTAAATCACATATTTAAAAAAAAATAAGCTTACAGTTGTAAATGGCAATTAATATGATGTACAATTAAACAATATTAACGTTACGTTTAATTTACGTTGGAGTTAATCTCCTGAACTGATGACCCGATTCAGTAAATATTTTTGTTAAGTCTCTTAAGGCTAATTATAACTTTTTTTTATTGTTGCTGAGCTGTGTGATGTAAAAATCTGTGGATTGAGAAGAGAAAAAGAAAAGCTTCTAAATCATATATTTATTTTTATCTTTACAAAATATTATTGTATTTTTAAATAATAAATATTTTTTTTATCTTTACAAATAGTCTATCGGCTTAAATAATTATTCTTTTCGACCATTATGGGAATATAGAAGCTTTTTAGTACATAAGTTTTTATTACTAATACTAACTACCGATAGTGAAACTATCGCAGTAAATTTCTCTTAGAGTATTTATGATGAAATTCAATCACACTCATTAAGAAACGACACTGTTAAATTAAATTTTAATATCTTCACGCAATTCCCAATACAGAGGTAAACATAGGTCTAGTCTAGACAGTTAAGTCTCTTTGACCCACCTTCCACCGAAGATATTTTCGGGACAACGTGACTAGAGATGAGCCCGTCGCCGTCCTTATGTCCAAGCTAACGATATAATTCGTACGTAAATTTTTGAAAAACCCATTGGTACGAGCCTGCCACATGGGGATCGAACTCTTGAATCGAAATTTCGACCAGATTCAGATGAAATATTTTCACTGGCACTTTCTTCGAAGCTAAAGGTTGCGTGTTCGAATACGTTAGGAAAATTTTTTTTATAGTGATTGCGAATGTTGAGACCCGAATCATAAATGATTTATGTATGTAAATATTAATATTTATTAGTTATGTGTTTACATGTATGTAGGCATATTTTTTATGTATATAAATATCCATATTATACGTTCAATAAATTGCAATAAATTGAATTCAAGTATTTACCCAATATTTAAGTAGACAGAGATCTAAATTATTATCTGTAATCGAACTTCACCGAAGCCTGTTTGTGACAACATGACAAGTGGTGAACATATCGTTATCTTAATGTCCTAGTCAACGGTACAATGTACTTACATACATACATACATACATACATACATACATACATACATACATAACGGCCTATTACAGTCCAATGCAGGATAAAGGCTTCTCCCATAGGGAGGATCTGCCATAATCGCCACGCTTAGCAAGCGGATTGGCGATCGCAGTGCCAGACCAGTCCTCAGACGCTGTGCCCATCTTCGGTCTGATCATTATGGTCTGATGTTTTGGAGATAGTTATCCCGCCATCTATTGCTTGCCATAACGATGTTCAAGGCTGTATATCTTAGTCGCCTCTTACGACACCCACGGGGAGAAAGAGAGTCGCAATATTCTTACACTGTTACCACACAACTAACAATGTACTTACATAGAGACATTAAGAATGATTAACATATAATATAATTACAAAAACACATATGTTAAATATTAATATATACATATAAACTACGTTGTCTCGAGTGTAATCATTCACATTAATCACACAAATGTTAGCCTCTACCGGAATTCGAACCAGCATACCCTTAGTAATATTTAGATTTAAGAAAAAAGTTTATTCTAAAATTAATTTTTATAGATAATAAAAAAAATCTTAATTAATTAAGAACGAAATTATTACAAACGTTTTAAAAAGACGCAAGATTGATTTTTCAAAAATTGTGACATTTTTTTTAATAACTCTCGAATATCTTTATACAATTTCAAAATTTTGTAATGATTCTATAAACAATTTACAAAGTTGTACCTAAATTAAAATAATTGATGAGAATATTTTATAATAAAGTTATTTCTATAAAAATAAATCCTCTTTCAAAGAATTAGACGGCAATTACGTTGAAAAGAACTTACATAACATAAATAACGGCATATTAAATCTACTTCGGGACATCCCATACGGGTGACCTATTCATGGTGATGGGGTTCAGCAACCGTGGCTCGGACACCTACGATGAATCAAGAAAAACTTACATGGCCGGTCTGGCTCTACGAACACTTAGCGCTGCTAAATCGATCACACATGCAAATGGGCTTACTAAGCCCATATGAAGCAATACTTTTTCCTTTGACAAGTTGTGTTAGATGTGTGGTGTAAGAAAAAACCATCCTCTTTTCCCGTGGTTCTCGTAAGAGGTGACTAAGGGAAAATATTTGAAAATCCAATCGGCTACCGACAGTCTTATGCCAAAAAATACCGATCAAACTTTATCAGACCGTTGATAGCAGCGTAGCTATGGTGCGATACGCGATACGTAGCCGGTAAATGTGTAAAGCCTGTCTATTAACAGGTTTAAGAAATTTATTAAAGAAAAACTTTATAGGAAGGGTTATTATAATATAAACGAATATATAAATGACAGTAACCCCTGGAAATGAGGTGATCGCTCCCAAGCTATTTCTAGAATATATCATATCACACTCGTATAATGCATTATATTGTAAAAAATATTGACCAAAAAGAGGATACCTACGGAGTTTCTTTTGCCTGTTTCTTCGTTAAAGGAACCTCAGATTAAAAGTGACTATCGATAAACGAATGTATATTCTTATGTCGATGAATAAATGATTTGATTTGAAACTATTAACTGTTGATTTTAAAGGCTATATTAAAAAAAAATCCAAAGCTGCGTTTGTCGTACACCCATTTTATGAAGCGACAGTTGTCAATTCTAAGATGCTCTTAACACTATCCAACAAGATAAATTGTAATCCCTGAACAGTAGGGTAGCATAGGTGCTTGTCATATTGAGTATGATGAATTAATTCGGGGGGAGAAAAAATAAACTAAAGCTTCTTTCTTTCGTAATAATTGAAAAAACGTCATTCCCTAGTTAATTTATTAAGGCTGCGCTGCTTTTATTATGGCTGGGCATTAGGTAAGCTGTTACATCAACTGATCTCGTGGTAGATGCCAGTAAAATATAAGCATCTCAATTGTAATGTCTTGAAAAAATCCTTCTGTTCATTCTTTAAAATATATAATTGTCAAAATATCTGCACGCCACTCCCAGTACAGGAGTAGACAGAGGTCTAGAAAATTAAGTCCTGTCGATCCACCTTCCAAGGAAAGCCGACGCCATTTTTACATATGTCCAAGACAATGATGCAAATCGTACATAAGTTTTTTTTTATAAAGACATTGTTACGAGTCTTGGTGATCAAACTTGGGTCTCTTGACTCGAATTCCGATTACCCAACCACTGACTGTTATATGTGATTGCTTATAATTGTAGATGAAAAATGTTCACTAAAGTCTCAAGGTTAATTAAATATTTGTACTAAAACTAACTTAAATACAAAGGCAAATACTATCGCGATAGCCGAGTGGTTGGGTGGTCGGAATTTCGAGTCGAGAGGCCCGAGTTCGATCCCCAGGTGGCAGTACCAATGAGTTTTTCAAAACTTATGTACGAATTTCATCGTTGGCTTGGACATAAAGGCGGCGACGGGCTCACTACCTGTCACATTGTCCCGAAAATATCTTCGGTGGAAGGTGGGTCAAAGGGACTTAATTGCCTAGACTTGACCTCTGTCTACCCCTGTATTGGGAATTGCGTGAAGATATTTATTTATATTTAAATACTATCGCGTAGAGGTGAAAATTACGTATAAATTATCCAAAAGTTCTGTTTGAATAATGTATAAAGTTTGGTGTTGTGTGTTCTCTTCTACGTATTTGAGATTTCACTTGTACGCCGACATACTCTCCGATACTTAATATGCAAAACGGATCAAATTCGAATACAGTGCCACTAAAATTACCTGCGAAAGTTGATTTTAGTCAAGACAAGCAGTTGTTTCTCATTTATTTTTGTTATTCTTTATGGAGATCATCACTGAATACATATACATACATACATACATACATACATACATACGTACTAGAGTATAAGGGAGTACGTGTGATTGAGCTCGATGCCAAACGTGACGTACTCAAGGCTCGCTCACCTGCAGCCATCACCTACATGTATGTCGAAGGGTTGCAGACTTGTGTTCAATATAATAATAATAATAATAATAATCCATCATCCCTACCAGACAGCTTGGTGTCGGCAGGGCCCTCTGGATCTCAGCAATCGGCACCCGCTACTGGTGGAGTACGCCGCATGCGATGGACAAAAGAGATGAATATTAACGCATTGCGGGCGTACTATAGAGCGAGGGGAGAAACTGGGGATTTCCATATCGGGCTAAGATGCATCGCATTTTTGCCGAGCTGGAGCCTACCATCACCGTCACGGAGCAAAACCTGGCATACCGAGTTCGGTACATCATCCGCTCTAACATATTCGATGATGCCGAACTCGAACGACTAAGACGTGAAGCTATTCCTTCGTCGAATGAGAATGCTACGGTTGGGAATGTAGCTCCACCAATTGCAATCATTTCTGCAGATGTGGATGCTACCGTAGACCTTCCGGCCGCTGTTGATTCGGGCGGCGAGGGAACAGTTTCCCAAGACATAGAGCAAATGAGGAGCATATTGGAGGAGGCGATAATGGAAACGCGCGAAAATCCTCTCGAAAATCGGCCACGACTTCCCCGCATAGCCCTAAGCAAGCAAAACAGGGCTGTCGTAGGGGCACTAAACCCAATGCTGGCTACCTATTTGGAAACCAGCAGGGACCTTTGCGATACGGATTCAATTATTTTCGCCGCTGCATTGGCAGTCTGCCGTATTGTTGGCGCCAAAGTTTCTTCGGTTGGACGCGCTACTAACCAAAGTAACGCTGTCCCAGCGTGGAGAAGAAGAATTGAAGACCGTATCGCAAAGACAAGGGCCCTAATCGGAAGGCTGACAAGCTTCAGGTCGGGCAATAGTCGGCCGAGAATTGTGCGCGCCATCAGGTTAGCGTTTGCTGGGTCAGATTTTACATTTTCCCAGCCAAACATAGAGCAAAAGTTGACGGAGCGCATAGACGACCTGAAGCAAAGGATTGCAGCCTGGGGAAAGCGGATTCGGCGATATACGGAGAGGTTTAGACGATTCAACCAGAATCGTCTCTTTCAGAGTGACCAAAAGAGGCTCTACAAATCATTGGAGCGACTTGGAACATGTGAAACAGGTCAAGAACCGGATCAGACTGATATTGTGACCTTTTGGCGGAACCTATGGTCAGAGCCTGTTATCCACAGCGAGGGTCGTTGGACGGAAACCGTTGAGGATTAGTGTGCACTTATTAAACCCATGGATCCCGTCGTTATTACACCTGGAAAAGTCCGGGGCTCGACGGATTACATCATTACTGGTTGAAGGGGTTCATGGTGTGTCACGCAACACTGACATCTATTCTGAGCGCGAAGATCATCCGACACGTAAATTTAAATCGGATCATGTCGCATGCTCAGAGTGGATGTCGGAGCGGTAGTCGTGGGACCAAGGAACCACTCCTCATTGACGCGGTCATCGGCAAGGTGGTTAAACGCAACCGTCCGTAGACTCGGTGCCCCATACATGGCTAAAGAGGGTCCTCGAGCTGTACAAAGTCCACTGTACAGTCAGAGACTTCCTCGGGCACTGTATGGGGCAATGGAGCACGATCCTTTGTCATCTCCGCGTGCGGATGACGGCTGCGGAACACCGCATAAGGATACGACGGGGCATTTTCCAGGGCGATTGTTTGAGCCCAATATGGTTTTGCCTCTCCCTGAATCCTCTTAGCACACTGCTGGATGGATCAGGGAGAGGATTTCAGATTCGGAGAGGAGGGACAAAAGCTACTCACCTTTTCTACATGGATGACCTCAAGCTGTTCGCCTCCAATCGTTCCCATTTGGTGGAATTGCTTGGAATCACATGTGTTTTCAGCAATTCTATCAAGATGGAGCTAGGGACGGATAAGTGTGCGGTTCTCCATGTTGAAAGGGGCAGGGTCACTAACACCGAGGGCATAGACTTGTCTATGTCCGTCAACATACGGACCCTTTCCGAGTCAGATACATACCGATACCTGGGTATGTCACAAAACTTGGGTGTCGATGAGGGTGGCGTGAAGCAGTCGGTTTGCGGTGTGTTTTTTGCGCCTGGCAAAAGTGCTTAATAGCTATTTATCAGGCGTGAACAAGGCACGCGCCTTCAACGGCTGGGTCATGCCAGTCCTGATTTATTCCTTCGGTATACTGAGGTGGACTCAAACCGACCTTAACGCCCTGGATCCAAAAGTCCGCACCACTATGACGTCTCACAGGATGCATCATCCGAGGTCATCAGTGATGAGGCTGTACTTACCGCGGAAGCATGGCGGACGGGGCTTTTTAAGCGCCCACACTATGCATAATCGCGAGGTGTACAGCCTCCGTAACTATTTCCTAGCGAAATCGGATGATTCGTTCTACGCAGATGTCATAAGGAGTGATAAAGGACTTACCCCTCTATCCTTGGCCGACGAGCAATGGCAGGGCCCGGGAGCACAGAGTGTTTACGACCGGGAGACCGTGTGGAAGGAAAAAGAGCTCCATGGGAGGTTCTACAAGGCTCTGCATGAGCCGTTCGTAGATACTGTCGCCTCCCTTAACTGGTTACGTTTCGGTGACCCCTTTGGGAAAACCGAGGGTTTTGTCAGTGCGATACAGGATGAGGTTATTAAGACGAACAACTATCGGAGATACATCCTAAGGGATGGCACCGTCGACATCTGTCGAGCTTGTCGCCATCCTGGGGAGTCGCTTCGGCATGTCATCTCCGGTTGTTCCATGCTTTCTAACTCTGAGTATCTGCATAGACACAACTTAGTAGCCAGGATTTTACATCAGGAGCTCGCCCTTAAATACGGTCTCGTCGGACGGAAACTGCCTTACTATAAGTACTTTTCGGAGGCCGTGCTCGATAATGACCGCGCCAGGCTCTATTGGGACCGGCCCATCATCACGGATTGGACGATTCTGGCAAATAAGCCTGATATCGTGTTGATGGACCGGGCACAGTCGACGATATATTTGGTAGACATTACCATCCCATTTGACAAGAGCCTCGTGAAAGCCGGAACAGACAAAAAGACGAAATATCTGGACCTGGCTCACGTGGTGACCGACATGTGGAGTGGGGTGCCCGCTGAAATTATTCCTATAGTTGTTTCTGCGAATGGGTTAATCCCAGTCAGCCTCGCTGAACATTTGAGGCGACTGGGACTCCGTGACGGACCGCTCTGAGTTCAAATGCTGAAGGCGCTGCTACTCGATACTGCCGGCATCATCCGCCGGTTTCTCTCCCTGTCGCCCTAACCTCGGCCGTCTGGTCTCCCCTGTCGAGGGCTTCCGTCTGGTTGGGTCTTAATATTTATTTATTATTTTTATGTATTTTATGGGTTTATAACGTATATATTTTATAGTACTTTATTTATTTAATTTTATGTATTTTTATTTTTATGTATATAAAAACCCAACCAGACGAGAAAATATAACAAATACCCCATAAAAATAATAATTCATTTATTTCGGACCAGCAATCCAAACAAAACATAGTAAAGTACAAAACAACAATCAAATCAAAAACATGTACATTTACGAAGGAGAAATAATACAACATACCAACACTACTAAAGTACTAAAAATACTAACATTGATAAGAGATATTTGTAAGGAGCGAATTCTGATTTTTACATTTACAACTATAATATTATTTATCACATCCTTTACTCATATGTCTCCTAATCCAGTTTCGGAGAAACGAAGAGTCCCACCTATCCGCCAAAGTCGTCAGCATACGATTTTGGCAGTTACGCAATCTACATTGTAAAGAAACGCAACGTTTTCTCATAATCGCTGAAAAGCTATCTGTACGTGCTTCCGCAAACATACCAGAGGCACTACAATATCGCGGCAGTCCCATGAGTACTGTAAAGGCGTTGTTGTATTGGATATTCAAATTACTGTATACCCGACGCGTATAGTCAACCCACAGGCTGCAGGTGTAAAAAGACTGGCAATATGCCTTAAAAAGTGTTACCTTAACCGGTTTTGAGAATTTTGCAAACCTGCGAGCTAACATATTGCATCGAATAGCAAGCGACCTACGCTCCCTTTCAATATCCAAATTATCTTTTAGGTCCTGGGTTACCCAGTGACCCAAATACTTGTATTCAGACACACAGGTAAGAGCAGTGCCACAAAGCTTCACCTCGGGTAGTGCATAAGTTTTAGTACCAGCTTTTTTTTTTGCGATTTTTATGGGATGTGACATTCATTATCGTCTCTTATGCCGCTACTATTTGGCAAAGAAGTACAGGCGTTAGACTTTTGGACCAGTAGTCGCCTTCTTCGACACCCATGGTGAAATAGGGTTGTTATTATTTAATTATGTCAGCCATACCGTTTCTTACTAGCTCATAATAATTATGTTTAGCCAAGTTTCAGTATCAGCATAGTACACAAGCAGAGCATATGCTTCTCTGATCTTCTCTTTTTCGCTATTTGACATGTGAATTGGCCATCGCAATATCGCAACTGCTCTACCATCATCTGCTTCATTTTAATTACTTTTTTCGATTTCATCCTCTGACTATGAGTCGATAGTCATTACCATTTTCAAGGTGACTATCTTAGTCACCGCTTATGTTGTCATTGTCCTGCAGGAAAAAGGGGTACAATCTTATTTTGTTGTACATGTTGGACGAGTTTTTTAATATAAATTTGTTCTTTTATAATTAGAATTCGTAAACATCAAATGGATGAAAGAGTCACAATAGTCGAGTGGTTGGCAGGTGGCAGGCTCGTACCAATAGGTTTTTCAAAAACTTGTGTACGAATTATATCATTGGCTTGAACATAAAGGCGGCGACGGGCTCACCACCTGTCACGTTGTCCCGTAAATATTTTCCGTGAAAGGTGGGTCAAACGGACTTAATTGTCTAGACTAGACTTCTGTCTACCCCTGTATAGAGAATTGCGTGAAGATATTTATTTATTGTTTTAATTATTTTATCAAATGTATGAAAAGAAATGGCAGAAATAATTTTAGCTCTTGTTTGAAGACTGATATCGAATATGAAAATCTTACATTACGACGTACATATACTAACAATTACTACATATTTAATAAAGTTACCATGCTGGCAAATAAGTGAAATTTATTCGGAGTTTTTTTAAATATGGATTTAGTAAATAAGTTTCAAATTAAAATAAAAGATTCTTCTATTGAAAATTTTATTGAAAGTTATCAAAATACATGTCGATATTAAACCGCGTATAAAAGGGTCGGAGTATGATTACGCGTTTATTTTTTTCAAGCTCGAAGCCGATCAAGCTTTAAAAAGTTACAAATAAGCACAGACAGGTAATTTAATAATAGAAATATTGCTAAAATTTTTCTTTTTCTTTATACTGTAATTGGAAATTTACATTTTATTCTATAATAAACGTTTTACGCTGCCATTATATACCAAGTATAGAAGTAAGTAGTATTTATGTTTTTAAAATAATTTTTAAAACTAAATCCAAGGCATATTTATGCTTACTTCTAATCTTCTACGTGCTTACAAATAATGAAATTTCATGTCACGCAATTCCCAATACAAGGGTAGACAGAGACGACTTTCGACCCATCTTTCTATCGAATAATTTTTTGGAATGACATGACAGGTGCTGAGCCTGTCGTGTTTATGTCCAAGTCATCGACAGTAGTCATATATAAGTTAATAAAAAATCCATTGGTTCAAGCTATCTGGGGATCGAAGTAGGATCTCTTGATTCGAATTGCGATCACCCAACCCCATTGGCCATCGTGGCTTTTTATTTTTTTTTTACTAATTGATTGTTTTTACTAATCGATAGATAATTTACATTTTTAATATTTGAAAGTATTACAAGCCCGAATGACAGGAATTGTGACGGTATATATTTTGATTAGGTTTCTAAGTGAAGTTGATGGCGTATAGAGTCCAAATTTACAAAGAAGATTAGGACCAAAACTAGACCCATGCCTTTAGCGAAAAAGAAGCGTTAACTCTGCAATTCGTATTCGCTCATGTAGCGGTAGATATTTTTTACGACTATAATAATACCTGCTTTTGTATAAAAATATGTTTTACTTTGAAATTATACATATTTGATAAATTTATTGTAGCTTCTTACAACACAAGGGAAGATAAGGGGAGACATATTCTTACGCCTATACTACACAGACGCAACAACAATTACGTTTACATCCGAACCATATGAAAGCGTCTCGTTCAAAAAGCTAACATATTGTATTAATTTCCATATAAATACGAAAAGGACCGGCACGTCAGATAGAGGTCGTGATATTACGATAAGGTATTCGAATTGACAGTTTGTAATTGGATATTTTCAGGTGAAACTGGATTAGGCCCTCGATTAACATAAAGGGCTGATGATGTTTGACGCGACGTTTATATGGACTTTATCAGTTTACCTGACGTAAATAAAAATTCTTAAAATAAATTAATTTCATGTAAATGCTTATATTTATAATACCACTCATTACTTGTTCTCTAAAGTTATACATCCGATGGACTTTAAATTTCACATAGTTACTTATTTCACTTTATACGCCCACGAAGAAATTAATTTCTCACTAAGAAATCATGGAAACAAGTAAATAAGTTCTGAACGAATATTTATTGGACGTGTCATACACTGTCGGGCAAGAAATTCGAAAGCAGTGTAGCCTTGCCAGTGAAGGAAGAACCCGGTGAAATATGCTGAATACACATTTTATTATAATTAATCGATTATTATAATAAATCAACGAACTATGTAGCTAAGTTGAGATATTGGAATTTACATAGAGAAAAATACGTACACAGTTAAAATATTAAAAATCAATACAAAGTACATTTTTTTTTCACCACAAATAGAGGAAAGGATTTAAATATCTCCTTATTTGTCTTATCAATAGGGTAAAATACAGTAAAATGAAATAAAACAACTTCTAGGAATATTGGGTTTTTAGTCGTTAATAATTAGCAGGTGTCAATATTTATTTAAGTTAGTTAATTGACTCAGGCGTTACTTTGCGGAAATTCATTGTAAAGTTGTTATTGAAAAAATTACTTCGCAACCCTCCGCATGCAAATATAAAAAGGTATATGTTACTTGGTCCAAAAAGAAGAAGAGAAAACGCGACACAACGTCAAGACACAGAGTCAATGTCTCTGCGGTCGCTCATCGTAGAGTCTACTCGCTTGATAATGCCTTGTTTTGAGGCGAACACGTGTCGCGTTTTCGGTGGTAGTATATGTTACCTGGTTTGACTGTAGTGGTGGTGGTTGTGCATACAGTGGAATTAGTGCACGCATCTGTGGGAGGGAGGGTAGTGCTCTTCTTCTCTTCGGACCAGGTAACATATACCTTTTTATATTTGCATGCGGAGGGTTGCGAAGTAATTTTTTCAATAACAACTTTATTTATTTAAGTATCTATATATTGAATATTTATATGTTTACATTATTTTATTGCAATATCATTTCGTTTTTCTTTAAAACCTTTTCCTTTTTGTACTTTTGATTTTCACCCATCACTTAATTTTTTACTCAAATTAGAGCGGTAATTAATGCCTCTAGAATGAAAGTGTACCAATTTATTTGTTCTTGGACACATAAATTTTAAATAAGTAATTAAAATTTTTGAGCATATTAAAAAATTGTACTCAGTTTAAAGTTCCACTATGAAACAAGATACATGATAAACGCCGTTATTAATTACATACATAATTAATTGGAAAGTTTGTGATACGTAGTCGACAACCTTTCCACAGGCCTAGTTAATAGTTAAAAAAGTATGGTACATTAAAATTCTTTATCGTCGCAGATCAGACGAAAATTATGTACACTATAAGTTATCGGATAAGTTTTATTAACTCTGAACGTCTTAGTTATTTTTTATTTGAAAATTATTAATAAATACATATATAGACAGTCACATACATTCATCCGATACCAATGTAAGAAGCTAAAGCACTTGAGGTATGGAATCGAAAATAACGAAGGCACCAAAAACACTTAGACATAATAATGCCGATAAAATGTAGAAAAATGGTTTTCCTATATTGACTCATCCGGGAATCGAACCCGGGACCTCGATGGCGACACCTTGAAAACCGGTGTTTACGTCACTAGTTCACGGCGGACGTCAAGTGAGTAAAAATGAGTAAGCAGTTTACCTCCATCGAGCGCGACGGCATAGATGAGGTCTATGACGGAACGAGTTTCATGAGGAGCCTGTGTACTCACACCTTGAAGAGATTAACGTTGATTAGACTAGAAATACAGACGCCAAAATATTTCACCGCAGAACATGTTTTTTTTCAATGCAAACGATTTGTCTTTATGTATTAATTATAACCATATGTCTACGAGTTTTTGTCTCAGGTAAAATTCTGTAATACTTTTATCCTTCTTTGTAACTTACTTTTACGGCTTTAAGTTAGCTAACTTCTAATGAAATGTTCTCCGAAATGTGGAAAGGGAAACTTTACTTACTTACTTGAAATTAATGTTCACAATAAATCTACAATATCAATATTCTATATAATATATCCAGTTAGTAAGAAGTATCAATTGAAAATTGAGTTAAAATATATCTTATTATCAATTATGGTAAAGTAATTATTATGATTGACAACCGTATGGTAATGGAGTAAGAATTTTGTCATTTTCTTTCTTCCCGTTGGTATTTAGCTTTAGCTTTAGCTAAGTAGCTTTAAATATCGTTATAGCAACCGGTAAATGGCGGTATAACCATCTCTAAAAATATCTGATCAGAATAATCAGACTGATGATGGGCAGCAGTGTCAGAGGTGCGTGTGGTCTGGTACTACGATCGCCAATCCGCTTATGCGCGATTATGGCAAATTCTCCATATGGAAGAGGCCAATATCCTGCAGTGAACTTCAGCGGGCCGTTATGTATGTGTGTAATAATTTCGATTATTTTATTAAACATACATTTTTATAGCCACTTATTTCCCAATTCTTTGTGTGTGATTAAAACGAAAGTTTGTATTCGAGACATGTATGTTTATATTTATATAAACATGCGAAAAGCAAACCACCTATCATTGTTCAAAATAAGCTCTGGTGAAATGTTGTTCGAAGGGACTTAATTGACTAGACCTCTGTCTACTCCTATATTGAGAATAGCGTTAAGATATTTTTTGTAGATATTAGTTGTTTGTTTGTTGTGTTTTATGTCCCTACCAGGATTTTCCTAGGATTTTTTCAGGAGTCCGTCGCCGTTTTTATGTCAATTTTTGAAAAACCCATTGGTACGAGCCTGCCACCTGGGGATCGAACTCTTGAATTTCGACCACATTCCGATGAAATATTTTTTTTGCACATAATACTTTCTTCGAAGCTAAAGGTTCAGTGTTCGAATCCGTTAGGACAAACATTTTTATAGTGATTGTGAATGTTGGTACCCGAATCATAAATGTTTTATTGAATTTATCTTCACGCACAATCCCTGACGGGGTAGCCAGAGAGAACAGATCGCCAAGTGTCACGATCCCTACATACTTCTTTCGCTTCTTTCAGATTCATCATCTTCTTCATACATGCACGTCTAGGTATCCGAGTACTCTTGACCCTCCTCTCTTCGAGCAATTTGCTCACATGGTCTTCGAAAGTTAATCTCGGTCTACCTCGACACCTTTTAATATTAACTTTCGCGCTATATATTTTCTTCACCATTCGGTCTTCACTCATTCGCTCAACGTGCCCAAACCATCGAAGCACGCCCTTATCCATTTTTGAGACAAGGTCATCTTTCAAACCTGCCATATTGCGAATCTCTTCGTTTCGCTTTCGGTCGGCCATGGTAAGGCCGCACATTTTACGAAGAGATCGCATCTCCACTGCATTCAACCTGCTTTTATGCTTCTTCTGGCATACCCAGGTTTCGCTGCCATATAACAAAGTCGGTACCAACACTGCGTTATGTATTGCAAGGCGTGCACTTTTCACAACGCCTTGCCTTTTGATTAACGCAGTCAGGGCACCATTGACTTTGTTCCCGGCAGCGACACGCCTGTCCACATCTAAATCACATCTTCCATCCCGGCTAAACGCACTCCCCAAGTATACAATTTCATTCACCTGTTCTAGACATTCCTGATTTACCCAAATTTCGCACTTCGTTCTTTCTTCGTCCCTTTCAAATACCAGAACCTTAGTTTTATTAGCATTCAAACGGAGACCATTAATTTCACATTCTTCTTTCATACACGTGACTAATGCCTGCAGTTCTGCCTCTGATGGTGCTATAAGCACTGCATCATCAGCATAAAGCAGACAATTTACTTTTATGTCACCCAATTTCACACCCAAACAGCTATCTTTCAGCTTCTGTAAACAGCTGTCGAGATACAGTATGAATAGCCAGGAAGACATGACACAACCCTGTTTTACGCCCGTTTGGACGCTAAACATGGGTGACAGGTCATGCCCTACCCGCACACAGGCTTTCAAGTCACAGTAAAGTGACTGCACAGCCCTTAGCAATCGACCATCCACACCATACCCCGGCAACAGTTTCCACATTTTCTTCCTTACAACCTTATCAAATGCTTTCTCAAGATCCACAAAAGCACAGAAAATCTTCTGGTTAGCAGCCAGAAGCTTCTCCGCGATCATGCGGAGAGAAAACATTTGATCCGTGCATCCTCTTCCAGGTCTAAATCCGCATTGTGCCTCCCATAGAAATCTTTCCGATTTATCTTGCATCCTACGGGTCAAAACCTTCGAGTAAACTTTACTTGCTAAACTGGTCAAGCTGATCGCCCGATAGCACCCGCAGTCATAATGTGAACCTTTACCTTTATATAAAGGCACAATGACCGCGGTACGCCAATCATCCGGAACAGCCCCCGTCCGCCAGCACAAATTGCACAGCAGATGAAAGCTGTCCCAGACGCGTGGCCCACCATACTTGACCATTTCAGCAGTAACTCTGTCTGGTCCCGCAGCCTTACCACATTTCAAACTTCTAATCGCACATTCAATCTCTTTCATACTGATGACCTCAGTGTCATCGAGGTCCGAGTCTGGCGTACCAGTCACGGCGTCACCCCCGGATCCCTCACTAAGATCATCACACGCATACTTCTCTCTATAAAATTCGCTCCATCGCTGCATGACGTCCGATTTTTCTGAGAGGACATCATTGGTTCCCGAAAGCACTTTATTCATTCTTAAGGCTGTCGCACCACTCCGGGTCCTTCCAACCTCTTCCAGAAGAGTTTGGAGTTCTCCTTGAAGTTGTGCGACAACCTTTCGTCCGCTTCCATTCTACTCCTTTCACGCACTTCCTCAATCAATGCTTTCGTGTGAACTTTCTGGAGCTTATATCTTTCTTTCCTCTTCTCTCTCATATCCTTATCATTACTAGAGGCCAAGTAGTCTAACAATGCTTTCTTCTTCTTATTTACAGCTTCTTTCACGTCGTCATTCCACCATGCATCACCCTTTTACTACTACCTCTTTTCACATTTCCACACACGTCTTCCGCTGCACTAACCATTCCATCTCTAAGGCTCTGCCATATTTCTTCCACACATTCTTTCCTAACATCAATGCTGTCCAGCTTTTCGGCTACCCTTGCTTGATATTTATTCCTAGTGTCCGCTTCCTGAAGCTTCCAGCTTCGGATGCTACCGACCGACTGTGGTTCTGGTATCGTTGTCCGGTGGCGCCAACCCGCGAACAGACCCCTAAATCTAGTAATCACTAGGTAGTGATCCGTTCCCAGGTCAGCACCTCGGAACACTCGCGTATCCATCACCTGTTTTCGCAGTCGGTCATCCACCAGGAATAAATCGATCATACTTCTCTCATTCTCTCTTATTCTAGTATACATATGGATTTTCTTGTGACTAAACATAGTGTTTGTCACAAGAAGACCCTTTCCTTGCATACAGCCAGTATAAGCTTGCCAGCATCGTTAACCCTTTTATCGCCAACATTCCACGCACCGACTCGTACCCTGCCGAGCGGTACCAACCCATCCATTCAAATCACCACATACAACAATTCTTTCGTTTCCTCTAACCAAGTCTAGAACTTCTCTTACATTCTCCCAAAACTCCTCCAGCTCAGCTCTGACGACGAAGCCACCGGCGCATAAACAGCCAAAAGGAATAACTTCGTCAGTCCCAATTTAAAGCGAACCCAGAGAAGTCTCGAGTTCACAACCTTATATTCAGTCATAACATCGACCGACCGAGACGACAGCAGCACCCCCACTCCCTGGCAGGCGCTCTCGCTCTCCGGGACTCCGGACCATAGAGCTAACGCCCCGCCAGGGAGCTCTTCAGTACCACTGCCCTTCCGCTTGGTCTCCGACAAACACACGACATCTAATTCTCTTTCTTTCATTATTTCAATCAACTCATTCGTCTTATCTCTCATGCCTCCTCTAACATTCCACGTGCCAACTCTGCACTCCGTCCTCCACCTTCCGCCGTGTCGGGCTGTGCGTGACGGGTGGCGGTCCCCATCGCCGCTTTGCGCGCTGCATTTCACACCAACGGGGACGAACTGGTGTGCGTCGCCTTGGGGGGACGCCCTAACCCTCGTTGGCATGGGTGCGCAGCTGTGTAGAATTGCAGCCCTGAAAAGGGCTGGCAGGGGTCGCGACGAGCACGCTTCTACAATGACCCAATAAATGTTTTATGCATGTAAATATTAATATTTATTAGTTATGTGTATACATGTATGTGGGCATATTTTATTTATGTATATAAATATCCATATTATATGTACCTTCAAGCATTTACCCAATATTTGAGTAGACAGAGATCTAAATTATTATCTGTAATCGAATTTCACCGAAGCCTATTTGTGATAACATGAAAGTTTGTATTCGAGACATGTATGTTTTATATTCAATAATAATATTTTTAGTCTCTTATTTCCAATGCTTTGTAATTGGGTGATTAAACTGAAAGTTTGTATTCGAGACATGTATGTTTTATATTCAATAATAATATTTTTAGTCTCTTATTTCCAATGCTTTGTAATTGGGTGATTAAACTGAAAGTTTGTATTCGAGACATGTATGTTTTATATTCAATAATAATATTTTTAGTCTCTTATTTCCAATGCTTTGTAATTGGGTGATTAAACTGAAAGTTTGTATTCGAGACATGTATGTTTTATATTCAATAATAATATTTTTAGTCTCTTATTTCCAATGCTTTGTAATTGGGTGATTAAACTGAAAGTTTGTATTCGAGACATGTATGTTTTATATTCAATAATAATATTTTTAGTCTCTTATTTCCAATGCTTTGTAATTGGGTGATTAAACTGAAAGTTTGTATTCGAGACATGTATGTTTTATATTCAATAATAATATTTTTAGTCTCTTATTTCCAATGCTTTGTAATTGGGTGATTAAACTGAAAGTTTGTATTCGAGACATGTATGTTTTATATTCAATAATAATATTTTTAGTCTCTTATTTCCAATGCTTTGTAATTGGGTGATTAAACTGAAAGTTTGTATTCGAGACATGTATGTTTTATATTCAATAATAATATTTTTAGTCTCTTATTTCCAATGCTTTGTAATTGGGTGATTAAACTGAAAGTTTGTATTCGAGACATGTATGTTTATATTCAATAATAATATTTTTAGTCTCTTATTTCCAATGCTTTGTAATTGGGTGATTAAACTGAAAGTTTGTATTCGAGACATGTATGTTTATATTCAATAATAATATTTTTAGTCTCTTATTTCCAATGCTTTGTAATTGGGTGATTAAACTGAAAGTTTGTATTCGAGACATGTATGTTTATATTCAATAATAATATTTTTAGTCTCTTATTTCCAATGCTTTGTAATTGGGTGATTAAACTGAAAGTTTGTATTCGAGACATGTATGTTTATATTCAATAATAATATTTTTAGTCTCTTATTTCCAATGCTTTGTAATTGGGTGATTAAACTGAAAGTTTGTATTCGAGACATGTATGTTTATATTCAATAATAATATTTTTAGTCTCTTATTTCCAATGCTTTGTAATTGGGTGATTAAACTGAAAGTTTGTATTCGAGACATGTATGTTTATATTCAATAATAATATTTTTAGTCTCTTATTTCCAATGCTTTGTAATTGGGTGATTAAACTGAAAGTTTGTATTCGAGACATGTATGTTTATATTCAATAATAATATTTTTAGTCTCTTATTTCCAATGCTTTGTAATTGGGTGATTAAACTGAAAGTTTGTATTCGAGACATGTATGTTTATATTCAATAATAATATTTTTAGTCTCTTATTTCCAATGCTTTGTAATTGGGTGATTAAACTGAAAGTTTGTATTCGAGACATGTATGTTTATATTCAATAATAATATTTTTAGTCTCTTATTTCCAATGCTTTGTAATTGGGTGATTAAACTGAAAGTTTGTATTCGAGACATGTATGTTTATATTCAATAATAATATTTTTAGTCTCTTATTTCCAATGCTTTGTAATTGGGTGATTAAACTGAAAGTTTGTATTCGAGACATGTATGTTTATATTCAATAATAATATTTTTAGTCTCTTATTTCCAATGCTTTGTAATTGGGTGATTAAACTGAAAGTTTGTATTCGAGACATGTATGTTTATATTCAATAATAATATTTTTAGTCTCTTATTTCCAATGCTTTGTAATTGGGTGATTAAACTGAAAGTTTGTATTCGAGACATGTATGTTTATATTCAATAATAATATTTTTAGTCTCTTATTTCCAATGCTTTGTAATTGGGTGATTAAACTGAAAGTTTGTATTCGAGACATGTATGTTTATATTCAATAATAATATTTTTAGTCTCTTATTTCCAATGCTTTGTAATTGGGTGATTAAACTGAAAGTTTGTATTCGAGACATGTATGTTTATATTCAATAATAATATTTTTAGTCTCTTATTTCCAATGCTTTGTAATTGG